>WTSP01001141.1:20267-133608 GCA_025331215.1 Actenoides lindsayi | reverse complement strand
ACCCCCCCCCCCCCCCCCCCCCCCCCCCCCCTGACCCCCCACCCCCCCCCCCGCCGGCCCAGCCCCGCCACCCGCCCCACCGGACGCGGGAGGGGGCGGCGGGGAGGCAGACCGTGGCAGGCGAGGTCCCTGCAGAGCAGGGAGAGGCGGCGGCGGGCTCCGGGCTCCTCCTGGCCGCAGTGAAATGAAGGGTCAGGCGAGACTGGGGCTTCGGCGGCGCTGCCCCAGACGAGAGCAGCAGAGCACAGGGCTAAAGTGCATCCCGATCCTCTGCCTGCGGGCACCCCGTGTGCTCGCACACACACACGCACACACACACATCCACATCCCCTGACACAGCTCACCCTGCCCTGCTCCTTCTCGCTCCCTCCCCCCTCCCTGTCTATTTTCTCCCCTCTTTGCAAAACAGTTAACTTTTCTCCCGCTCGCTCTACCCCCTCCCCTTGTATTAAGCGCTCGGCAGCTATTGAGAGGGAGGCGGAGGGAAGGGGAACGGACCTAAAAATACCGTGCCCCTGCTTGGCCCCAGGGTTGGTTTAAGGAAAGCGGGGGGTGGACGGAGGGGTCATTTGTCTGTCTCCGGCACATCTGTTCGGAGCGTGCCTACAGCCCCTCCGCGCCGGGCTCGGGGCAGGGCGAGAGCTCAGCCGCCGGCGCCGGGCTCGGTCACCGGGAGTTCAGCGGGGCGGCCCCTGCCCCTGCCCGGGGGGCGCCGCTGCGGGCGGAGCACGGCTCCCCCCTCTCCCCACGGTTATGCGGGCGCAGGGGCTGGGGCAGCGCTCCCCCCATTCCCCCCCGCCCATCCAGCACCGGCACTCGGGCTGGGGGTGGCAGGGGGGGGGGGGCGGCTCTTGCAGCCCCGCAGATATTTCTCCTTTTCCGCTGTAGTCGAGTCAAAGGCTTGAGTTGCGGTGGGGTTTGCCCGGTTTTGGGGGTGTTTTTTTGGCGTTGTTTGTTGTTTCGGTGTTCCCCCCCCCGCTTCCCCTCCTCTCACCGTTTGCCCCCGCGCAGCCCTTCCGCGGTTCCCCCGCTAGAGGAGCCGAGCCGGCAGCCCCGGCGCAGAGCGCCGGCCGGGGCGGCTGGCACGGGGGAGGCGGCGGAGCGCGGCGCCTGCCTCTGCAGCGCCCCGGCCCCGGCGCGGCGGGCGGGGGCAGGGGCCAAGCCTGGGCGCGCAGGGCCTCGCGGGGCCGTGGAGCGACGTTGCGGGGGGGGCGGGCTCCGCCGCCTCGGTTGGGGAGAAGCCCTGCGGGAGCCGGGGACGCGGCGGGGCGGGCGCTGCGGCCGGGCCGGCAGCTGACCTTGCCCTCGCCCCCGCCCCGGTGCGGCTGCCCTCCGCCTGCCTCTCGGGCTGACATCAAACCTGGGCTCCATTTTAGCTCGCTCGGGCGTGCCGCTCCCGTGCGCGGCGGCGGGGGCTCGGCTCCGGCGCCGGGCTCTTGGCCGCCCCTGGCTCCGGGTTGCGGCTCAGGCTCCCCTCGGGCCCGACCTCCTGACCGCCCGCGCCGGGGGGAGTCACGGCTTTTTCTGGGCAGGGAACAACCGCCTTCATTGTGCAAATCGAGTTGTGCGGGTGGTATTTGGTTCTGTTGGTTGGGTTTTTAGTTATTAGTATTTGGTTGTGCATTTTTTTTTTATTTTTTTTTTAAATTTACGGCCTAATTTGCAGATTTGCAGTTCTTTCAGATTATTTTTTTTTTTAGTTCAATTTGTATCATTTTTTTTTCCCCCCGATATGTGAAACACGCACGTGCTGTATGTCCCACACGAATGCTACTTTTGAATGGGGTTTATTTATTTTAATTTCTTTTACAACTAGACTGAACCGCGTCAGAAGCTCTGATTTGACCATAATAACAATATATTAGATAATGCAGGAAGAATGGCAGGAGTGCTGCTCTAGCCTTCAGTCCTGCAGTTTCAGAAGATGCCTTGGAATCCATTGCATCCAGTGTGCAAATGCTAGAAATAGTGATATAATTTTTTTTTTCAGCAACATGTTGCTTCAATGGGTGCTCAGTGTAAAACACATTTTTATTCCACAATTCCTGCTGGTTTTAGCAATACATTTCTTAGAGCAATAGCGTGTGTATTTCATTCTGAAGTATGAAGGATGGCAGAAGAATGTCAAGTGCACCATGCGCATCTAGAAAGAAGATGCTAATACTGTATTCAACCTTACCTCTGCCCCATTGTGGGCATTACACAGTGATTCTTCCCCAAGTTACCTTACAGGTTCCTGCTGGTGCCTGAGCACTCTCCAGTACACCTGAATGATGTAGCATCTTGCTGAACCTCGCTGATATTTTTGTTTCTGTTGCGATTGTTTGGGAAATAATAAGATGTTGATAAACAGAATAATTTACCAATGTTACAATGTAGCTGAGCAAATGTAACTTGCGCTGGCAAGTCCTGTGAACTCTGGTACAGCTTAGGTAGGAAGTTGTGGTCTCAGGATCTCTACACCTTGATCAATATCTTATAAATTGTTACATACCCCAAAATGCACCTGCAGAACGCTGTCACGCGGCTCCAAATGACAGTATGCAGCTGCTGCTGACCAGGACTCTGATTGTGTACTTCTGTCTGTTGACTTCAGAAGGCCACGCTGCCAAAGTTCCCGCTATGGTGGAGAAGTTCCCTGTACAACAGTTTACTAGAGACCTGTCGGGCTGTTGCAACGATTCAATTTAGTTCAAAGAGAGTTGCTAAATACTGATACTTCAGTGGCTGAAGGGGGGAAATAAAGAAAAACATTTGATACCATTATATGCAATAATATGGTGTTTCGGTGGCATCTGTTTAAAAGGGCAGCATCAAGGTTGAGTTTTCAGTCACTGGAGTTAGTTACAATGTCAGTTAGTTTGGAAGGGTCCTTCGGAGGTTATCTGGCCTAGCCCCCTGCTCAGAGCAGAACCAACCTCAGGGTTCAGTCAGGTGGATGGGCCCTTTGAGATGCTGGTATTAACTTGTAAATGGAGTTCCCCTGGGTGAAGAAGTCAGGTTTTGGGAATGGTGTAGCAGCTGACACCAGCAGAAGGTCTTCACTCGCACTCTGCGAAGTACAGGAGAAAGCACATCCCTTTAAATTTAAGATACGAGCGAATGAGGAAAGGACTTTAGGAGTTCCTGGGTAGACAATGGCTCATTCATATCCAAACTAAAAGCTGCAGCAGTGTAGACTCAGTGTACAATGACAGAGTTAAGTTCATAAGTTAAGAATTTGCCCAGTGCACGTGTGTCTTATGATTACTTTCGGATGTGACTTACTCAGGCGAGTCAATTAATTTTCACTGCAATGTTTATAGGAGTTTTGGTCATTCTTTAGTGTGTGTTACCAGTATTTTTTCCCTTTCAGCTATTTCAGCACTTAGATTTTTTTTTTCCTCAATTTTTTTTTTCCTCATCTATTCAGTTAGCATCAGAATCTTTAAAAATCTATGTATAAATACAATTTCACTCTGTTTTTCTTCTCCTTGGTGCCTTATTTTTCTTTTTACCCCACACCATCATTTTCTTTTCTGACAATTCCTGAAATTCTGTTTCATCTGAACTGCACAAATGTGTCTTGGAAGAGTTCCACCTGAAAAGTAAAAGTTTTGGGAAGTTTTGAGGCACTCAAGTAAATATTTAACGTCTAGACCACTACATTGCCTTAAGTGTAGCAATCGATACTCCGCGGGGTTTGATTCTGTCTCGGAGGTTTGTAAGCAACGCAGTTTGTGAATGAATGCCACAATCCCATTTATATAAAGCTTGTATTTGTTCGAGAGTAGCAGGCAGAACGAGCTGCTACATGGAGAAGTTTGTACTGCTGTTACTCTCTGAAGATGTTAAATGCAGGACAAACAGCAGTGGTGTTTTCTGTTGGGTTGACTTTGTCAATAGAGGAGAGGCAGTGTTGGTGTAGTGTTAGTTTCAGTGTCCAAAGCTAGATACGTGGTAATGAGAGGGCCTAGCTCCTCTTTCTTGCTTTCATGGGTGGATATAAGTGTTGGATATTCCAAATACTGTGGTGAAGTCTTCAACTGTTTCTATACAGTAAAAAAAAAAAGCCTCTTAAACTCTGTGAAGCTTTTTATCATACTGGTTTTTATTGCTGGATTATATCATCAGAGTGTAAAGAAAATACTGTCAAACAAGTAAATTAACAGTGATTTAGAGCTTCCTTCTTTTTTATTTCTGAAGCTTGCTTCATTTGATACTGTCTGATAGCAAGAGAGGTTGTGTTGAATGGGTTTTTCAAAAGACTTCCCCATGTCAGAAAAGCCTTTACTCTCATTTGGCATTCGAGAGTTGCCTCCATGACAAAAGGCTTTTGCCAGGAACAGGAATCTTTCTTTTTTAATACAGTCTATTACCTTTCTAGAAGACATTGCATATACAAGGGGAAGCTTTTAACATATTTTCTATTTACTATTTTTAACCTCTTACCGCTGCAGGGATCATGATATAGCTCATTGTTGACAAGAGGATCCATGTAGTGAAAATTATTATTCTTAGTATGATTAGGTTAATAATTTCATTGCTATCATCACAGTTGTCCTAGTGGTACTGTAATGCACCTCTCAAATGAACAGCAGCCTTTTGGTGGATGGAGTAGCAGCCACGTGACTCCACCTGAAAACACCGTTCTTACTTTGTCCCTCTTGTGATAACAGAGTCATCCTCGAGTTTTCAGAAACACCTTCTCCACTTATGTGGATTCTTTCTAAAATGTAAAGTCTCTGTCTCTTTAAATTTGTCTGCTGCCTTGTTTTTTCTTTTCTTCCCCCCCCCCTTATCCAAACAAATATAATGTATAAAGTCATTTATGATCAATGTCTAAAGCCATTCAATGGTAGACTGTGTCCGAGCGTTGTCTGATAGTACAAAATCTGAATAAATCCCAGCAGAGTATAAGCTAGACTAACAAAAAGTCAGTGTTGTCATCATTAAGCTATTTAAGTCTTCAGGATCTTATGGATTGGCTTTTAGAGAGGGTGCCAAATATTAGAGAACAAAACCCCAAACTTTTTAGTTGGCCAAACAGGAAAACCTGCAGGTAGAGCAGTGGAATGGGAAATGTAACAGCATGCAGACAGAATGCATTTTTACTTTCAAATGTTTAAGCAGATGAAGAAAGAGCGTGACTTAATCTTTGTGATCGAGTGATTGTTGCCTTTTTCATATGTAAGAAGGCAGGAGTAGGAGGAATTAAGTTTAGAAAAAAAAAAAAAGAGCCAGGAGGAGCTGGCTGTTCAAAGTGAAGTATTAGTAATTTCCTATAATTTAATCAGACCAGATCCCAGAGCAAGATAATGAGAGCATGACCTACAAAAGAGGACTTTTTGGAAGTTAAAAGGGTTTCTAACATGAAGCTTCACAAGGCATGTGATTTGTCATGAAGCACAGTATAGAGGACTTGAACATTGCCAAGAAATCATAATACGGACATGAGTTCAGATGGCTGGGGGGGGCTAACATGGCTTCTGCCTGGAATCCTTTGACTTTTACAGCTGTTAAAGTACTTCAGAGTCATGTCTGAAGAGTGTATCTTCTAAACAATATTTTTGTCCTGGTTTCTAGTATACCCTTTTTTTTGGTTACCTAGTTTGCAATTCATAGTACGTGTTTTGTATCATTTAGGTTTACACATACAAAAGCCTTCAGGGTGTTTGGAGGTTAAAGGATCGTGTGTTTTACAAAATTAATAATATGTAAAAAATCTGGACTACTATGTAGTTAGCAGTATGTAATAGAATCCAGTTTACAAGGGGGATTCTCTTACTCTCTCTGCCCCCCAAAGTAAAACTTTTTGGTTTTATTCCACTTTAAATAAAGAATATTTATGAAGAAGAATAAATGATACAGGCTGAGAGAGGCATGAAGAATAATAAATTATATCAGGTTGAAGAAAAAAACCAAACAAGTAACTCAGAAAGGTGGTTAATATTGCTTTCCCCAGGTTGGTGGTTGCTTGGTTTGGTTTGTGTGTGTTTTGGGGTTTTTTTTGGTTAGTTTTGTTTGTTTAGTTTTTTGTGCATGTGTGGTTTTTTTGTTGGGTTTTTTTGTTTGGTTGGTTTTGTTTGTTTTTGTTATTGTTGTTTGTTTTTTAAAGGTAGTGAAGTACTAAAACTCAGACTTGACCGTTGTTCAGTTGAAAGGATGCGTGCTGCAGGGTGCAGTCAGCATTGGTTCTGCACAGATAGGCTGCGTTGTGGCTACTTTGAGTATTCAGCAACATGTATCCATAAGCTCACATGAGAGCTTGTCTTTGAGATTTTGTTTTTTACAGATGAACTTAGGGTCACAGGTATGGAAGTGCTGTGCTCCCAAAGACAGTTTCTCTTTCTCACGTACCTTCGGTAGCATTTACAGACCGGTGTCCTCTTTGGTCTAGACTCCACATGTTTTGAGTGTTGAGTCTGCATTTGTGGCTTAGTAGTGAGCTCTATTCCTTAGAGTTTCTTCTGCCTTTCAAGGGATTTTCTGCTTGTGGTGTAATTACCCTGAGTGGTAGAATCCCAAGCTAAGCCTAACACTAAGACAAGCCTATTCTGTTTTGCCTGTAAAGAATTCATACAGAGTCCAAATTTGATTAATTTGGAATCATGGAAGAGTTAGGGGGGATTTTTTGAGAAACAGGCAGTAAGGAGAGAAAAATTAGTCTGCATAAATACTCCTCCTCCTCATTCATTTCAGTACTTAGGCAGTAGGGATGTAAGCTGGAGGGAAAGAATGACTAGTGCCGGTAGTATGGTAGACAAAGAAAGAGAAGTTCTTGTGCAAGACTGATGGTTAGCTGCTGTTTAGAATAAACTGCTTTGAAAATGAAAGTGTGACTGAGTTGGTAGAGGTCTTGTAATGAATGGTTTCATCAGCGGTTTCAGAAGGTGACATTAGGTTCCAAACATCTGCCCTGTTTCTTTTCTTTTCTTTGGGATGCTCTCGCACTATGGTAGAAATAAAATTTTTGAAGCGACTCAAAACAAGCTACTGTCATCATCCCTTTGAATTCTGCGTGGTCCTACCTCTAGGGATTCCCTTACTCCAGAAGGTTTTATATCTCTCCTGACCCTCATCTGGCGTTTGCTTCTTGGATGTGTTTTTCCTCTATTGCAGAGCTTTCTATACAGGTACAAAGCATTCTTTCCCTGCATGGTCTTAAATCAGTAGGATAGAAGCTTCATCTGAAAGTGTCTGCAAGGGAGAAGACTTGGCACAAGCTTACTTTAGAATTACAACTTCCTATTGTAAGGGAATATTTTGGACGTGTCCTGGATCTTGGTGCCCGTTAAGAGTTTGTAATATGCTGTATCAGGGCAAAAATAAGAATTCAAGTGAATTCTTAAAAATAAATGGCAAGTAACTTTTAGGAAAAGGGATTAAAAGAATTGGTGGCTTTAACAATTGTGTGTTTAGCTTAATGAGTGATCCCCCTGTGTGACTTCACTAATGAACATGATTTTTTGCAGGCTGCTTCTAGACTTCATTTTGACTTGTGTAGTAGTACAAATAACTGCTTATCTAAAAAAAATTAAATCAAAAATAAGAACACGTCTTCCATAGCTGGATGACCCTGCAGTGAAAAGCAGGTGAGGAACAGAGAGGGTGGCAGGCAAGTGGCTGTAGATAGCAGGCAGTGGTGTAGCTGTTTGTGTTTGCTCGCTTTACTGAAGCGCAGCCAGAGTCTCTCCCCTTATAGACCACTGTGCCAAATCTAGACCTGGCAACTAGTGACTGAGGAATTTCTTTATCTGTGTTTGGAGCAGAACTTCCCCTTATCTACCTCTCTATTTCTATCACTTTGAGCCCGCGAAGAGCCCTTCTCAGGCACCAGTGTAAGCATAACAGCCTAGAGCTGCTCTAATTGCTGCTGCCCCCAGGCTCTCACCCTGCTCCTTGTTCTGGAAAGGAAGGGCTGACATAATCCTTTTGTCAATTCTGCCTTGCCAAAGGGAGTTCTTTGCGCGGTGAATAACTCTGAAGGGGGCTCTTCTGCCCACCTTGAGGTATTTTTACATCGCCCATAAGGTCTGAATAGACTTCACAGTAATTGTTTATATTGTTTTCCTGCACAGTGCTATGCCACATTGAGATAACAAAGCAAGCTCTAAATAAGCTACCTTGTCTACGGGAGGCAGTTATCACAGCAGTCTACCCAGGTTAATTCAGCTATAATACTTGTGGGTATACTCAAGCTGGCTCGACACTATGTAGTGCTGTGTTGTTTAGTATAGACACACTCTCTTATGAGAATCGGAGTTGTTGTCTTTGAAGGCATTTACTGGCCTGCATAAAAAGTGTTGGTAAAGCCCACAGAGTTTCCAGCCAAGAAATGCACTTTGAAAAAATAAAATTCAGTCGCACTGCCGTTGGCACACTTGTTTGTTTGTTCAGCACAAAAGCCAGCAATGGAATGGACATGACTGTGAAACTTTCCCTTCACTTCTGGCTGTTCCTCTGCATCTGAGTTTTAGGTGGCTTTTTAGGCAGAACCTAGAAATGGGTTGCTGCCATTTGTGCTGTGTCTGTGCCCTGAGTAGCCGTAGCATTAGTTTCTTGTACCAGGAGCTTGGCACACAAGCCTATATTCTCTTTAAAATAAGGTTTGTTGGCTTTAGGGTTTTTTGTTGTTGTTGGTTGTTGTTTTTTTTTTTTCCAGTGCTTTCACGTTAATTATGTGACCTCTGACTTTTCTTAAGGTTGAAAGCTGGGGCAGTGCCTTAAACAGTATGTCGAGGAGTGAGGAGGGCCTGTTCCACGTGGAAAGGTCTGCTTCTGTATGTTAGCCTACCCCTACGAGTAGCTTCCTAATCCTCTCTTATTTGGCTTTGCTTGTTAACCCCAAGCAATCCTCTCAGGGACAGAGAAAGCAGCTGTCTTTGGTAGCAAACACAGCACGACAAAACAAACACTTCATGAAGCTTCCCTTAGATACGTTACCATAATATCATCCTTGTGGGAGGAATTAGAAACACAGAGAATATAATTTGCCACGTTTTAATCTGACTTTGAGAGAGAGGAAAAAATTAAATTATAGGGAACTAGATTCCTGTGACATTTACAGGCAGGAGTAATTTCAGTATCTAAACCCTAAATCTTCTGTTTCTGAACCAGTTAGAAAGCTAATGTGCCTTAAGCACCTCAGGTGAGTAATGGGGCGGAGTAAAATGGTAAATCAGGAGCGCATTATTTACCAAAAATAGAGCAGGAGAAGCTGCATGTAGCAAAACTAAACAGAAACTAGTCAAAACCAAAGGAGATCGTTGTTCGAGCATGCACGCTGCCTTGTGTCACCTACTGTGCTTGAATATTGCCACGTGTGTGGTTTGTGAGCTCCTCTCTTCACTTCATGACCCCTTGATGGAGGTTTTAAGCGTAATAGGGATAGATACTAAGGTGACATAGGGGTTTCTAGTTGATTCTGTTTTTTCTATAGTTTATTGATCACTGGAACAACCTTCATAAATATGTTCTAAAGCGACAATTCTGTATATTTTAGAAGTCTTTTTCCAAGAGTCAATGTTTTGAGTGGATAGCGTGAGGGTTTCTCTTTCTGTGTTTTAATAAAAGGGAAGAAAGTTCACAGTATTTGCTCTCACCACCTTTCCAACTTCAATATTTAGAATAATTTAAGATGACTTCACCAAGTTCCACTTAACATTTAAAGTGTAGGACTTAGTGTTTATTATCAGCAATGGGCCAGCTTCACAGCCTTCCTCTGATCTCCCTTGTGTTGCTCGAGCGATGCAAATGTTATCAAAGGTGCCTTGGCCTTCCCAGATGGGGATTCTTCTTGCATGGGGATGTTCTAGGAGGGAAAAAATGCCGTTGTTCCATACATCTTCATACCACTGCAACTTAGAATAGACTGTGAATCAGAGATGAAAAGGGTCAGAGATGAAACCACAGCTGGAACACACTCAGATCTACTTACTGCTGGTTAACAGCCATTTCCAGCTGCTGTCGATGAGCTGGTCTCCAGGCTGAGTCTAGGTTAGAAAACACAAAGGAGAATCAGAGAGATGTAAAGGCTCGTGCCGTGTTCCTCCTTTGCCAAATCCATCTCACGCAGGAGAGAATCTGTCTCCGTGCATAAACTGAACAGGAGTGACCAGATTATTGACTGTGTAGCAGTAGTGACTCTTCCGAATTGAGCGGAATGAATTGCTTTTGCCACAGTGCCACTGGGGCTGTTGGAAAGTTAAGATGTCTTAC
Source organism: Actenoides lindsayi (assembly GCA_025331215.1). NCBI lineage: Eukaryota > Metazoa > Chordata > Aves > Coraciiformes > Alcedinidae > Actenoides > Actenoides lindsayi. Next base: position 123,408 of record WTSP01001141.1, on the reverse strand, counting down.
TCAAGTTCAGAGAAGGAAATGATGAGCTGACCAAAGAAGTACTAGGAAGCATAGGTCAGAAGGTACAACAGTACATTATATCATCAAGGCAGGCAAATGCAACCGCTTTAACAGTCCTCAAACTCCAGTATGTCCTTTGTATGGAGAGCATCCAGCCAGCTTCCTGCAACAGTAGGGAAATAGAGAGGCAGAGAGAGAGGTTGTGGTGTTCTTCCTCCCTTGGAAGCTAGCTGGGTTAACTTTGTGCTCAGGAGGTGAAAACCTCCCCTTGGTAAGCAATAATTTTTCACTTGCTCTTTTACTGGTGCTGTAAGTTATAACTGTGTTCCTTGGAATGTTTTTTGGGTCCAAGAGTTCTAGACAGCAGTGTCAGAGCTGTCAGGGTTGTATGATATTCGTGGGGATGTTTGAAGGCTTGGTGGGACAGTTTACAAATATGAGCTCTCCAGCTTTCTTGAGTTCTTGTTTTCATTTTTTTTTTTCCCCTGGGGCTCAACAGCAAGTTCTCTTCAGAAATTCTTCACACCTGTAGGGAGAACTTTGTAGATAGCTTTTTTTTTTTTCAGCTTTAATCTTTGTGTAGCACTGCTACACTGACAAGGACTAGTTTTCTTCCTTTTTCTCCAAAACCACTTGTGATATAATCACTGCTTTTATCACTGGTAATTCTTCTCTTTTCTCACACTTTACCAGTCAATATTTATGGTAAGTTTTCTAGACTGCCTGGAGAAGATTGGAAGGGTAGGAAAGTAGAGAAATAGCCATTTTTCATTTTGATAATATCACTACTTTATCAGTGTCACTGCCTGAAGACTACTGGCAGTTTCAGAACTTAATAGAATGAGAAGTTGTTTGGAACTGGTTCAAGAGAAGACAGAGCATGCCTTTAATCCACTGGAGAGAAGGGGAAAAGTGAAGGTTGCCATTTGTATTATCCCTGACATTGTTGGCCTGGCTTGGGAAATGAGAGCCAGTAGTCATGGAGAAAGCACATCTGAAATACCATATTCTTCTGTAGAACTTACGAGTACTCCTTCACTCGAGTGTCTCTTGGACTTCTGTTTTCTACTGTAATGATTAGACATCAGAAAGTGCTCTTAGTGATTACCTTCTGTGTAGGAGAGACAAGGAAATGCTGTTTCCTTCTCCTTTGTTGGTTTTGTATAGTGTGTAGCAGTATAAGCCAAGGAGTGAGCTGGCTGTCCTAGGCACATGTAACCCAACAAAAAGAGTTGCAGCCTGAAAGAGAGCCTGTGTTCTAATGAGGTGTCCTATAGGAAAGATGCACTTGGCAGTTTCTCAGGGAATCCAGAGCAACAGTGGTCGATGTTGTACATCTGTAGAGCAGTTGTCCTTTGAAGGAAAAGAGGTAAGCAGGGAAAAAGGTGGGAAACATGCACCTGGAAGTTACTAGATGTGTTCTGGATGTTGCCGTATGTTTTTATAGCGCTGCTGAAACCTTCTAAAGAGCTTTCCTCGAGTGGTGCAGCTATGCAGGGTTTAGATTAGTCTCTCCCTGTACAAACCCTGGTGGGAGTTCCCTGCCTCGCAATGCCAAAATTTGACTATGCCTTTGAAGAGATACAGGAAACCAGATCTATTGCTCTGTTCTTTGTATTTCATAGAACTGTTTTGGTTGGAAGAGACCCTTGAGATCATCAAGGTCAACCATTAATCCAGCACTGCCAGGGTGCCACTAAACCATCTCCTTCAGCACCACATCTACACTAAAGACCTCCAGGGATGGTCATTCAGTTGCTTCACTGGGCAGCCTGTTCCAAGGCTTGACAACTCTTTTGGTGAAGAAATTTGTCCTAATAATCCGACCTAAACCTCCCTAGTGCAACTTGAGGCCCTTTCCTCTTGTCCTATCACTTGTTACTTGGGAGAAGAGGCTGACACCCACCTCGCTTCAGCCTGCTTTGAGGTAGTTGTGGAGAGCACTGAGGTCTCCCCCGAGCCTCCTTTTCTGCAGGCTAAACAACCCCAGTTCCCTCAGCCACTCCTCATAAAATTTGTGCTCTAGACTTCTCATAACTTCAGTGTGTAGAGGAAGAAGGGTGACACACCATTATACTTGTGGTTTCAGCTTCTTTGTCATTAAACAGATATTTTCTGTTTCCCTTCTTTGGAAGCCTCTTGCTATTACCAGTGAGAGAGGAAGTATGCAAAGGGAAATTGTAGATGAGATCATGCCTATCTGCCTTGGCAGAGATTTGATATTCCATTTTGAGCCTAAACCAGTTTGGGGACATGGACGATGGCCTTCTGTGGTTTTCCCATACTCTCCTGGCATCTGTGAGGATTGGACTGTTCTTGAGATTCCCACCAGGGGCACTAAAACATCTCTGCCTTGAAGATCACGTTAGTCACTGCAGTGCTGTAATACTATTTGCCTGTCTTAACATACAGAGGAAGGTAAATGAGTTTTACATCTTTTTCTAGGGGCTGGGAGAGCATGTGGCTTTGGGAGGAAGGTGGTTTGGACTTCATAGGAGGGGCTGAGGGCAGACTGGGAACTTCATGCCCTGCCTATACGCTCAGCCATGCAGGAGGTATCGATGGAGAGACAGTGTGTGCTCTTGCCATGGCATTCAGGTGGGCTGAGGGAGCACTGAGGGTCGTGCATGGAGCAAGAGTAAACATGGAAAGAGTGGCCTCAAATAATGACAGCAAGAGAGCTTTATTTTCTGGAGCTATTGCTTTGGTGTTTAGAAAACAGTGTGAAATAAGCCCGTTGTAATCTTGTTTATAGTAATGAAGGATTTGCTAGTAATTTGAAGAGCTGGTTTTGGCAACGTACGTATCATCTTCTCATAGGTAATGGTACTGGTAATGTAAGGATGAAAACATTTACACAGGAATAAAAGTCGAGGAAGCAGGTAATTGACCGATTTATCAACCTTAGCAGACAATTTTTCCCGATACATCATGGTAGCTATGGTAAATTTACTCTGGATTGCTTAAGGGCACCATCCTATATGGTGTGTACAGCACACGAGGGCAAGTCCTTGAGATGGATGGGTGAAGGAGCAGGTAATCAGCCAGGGTGGTTCTGGTGCCTCCATTACCCTTTTGGTCAGTGGCTTGTCCCCTAGGAGGGTTTGGAATTGCCCTGCACTGCACAGCTCAGAACACAGGTAATTATGGCTTTTTCCTGGAGCTGTTAGATCAATTTTGGTGTTTCAGGTAATGCAAGAACTTTCTGTAAACTTACCACCGTTCCCAGGCTGTACTGCTAAATTGTGATGGGGGAGTTACTTGTTTTCACTGCAGCTCGTTTGCACACAACAAAGTGGGATGTTGGAATGCTTCTCCCACTTCAGCCAGCTCCTTTTGCCAGCTGAATTGACACTTGCAACTTCTCACCCACTCCCTTTCCAACTGTCAGGGTGACTAAAATCATGTTGCTGTGGTGACCCCGTCAGTTTTCAATGACCAGCCACACTGAGTTGCACATAATTGAGGCTGAATCAGTGTTAGGATAATCTATAGCATAAACAGATCGCTTTATTCTTGACTGCTGTAAATTGTGAGGAAGGTGTGAGGGTCCTGGTGCCTGCTTTGCGCTGTTGGGGTTGTGACTGAGCCGCGGCTTGCAGTGCATTTCAGGCAATGAAGACGCGTTTTGTCGCAGTAAAGAGTTGAGACAGCTATCACTGCAGCCAGTTCTGGGGAGGTGGCAGGTCAGGTCCAGGCCTTAATTAAGATGAATTGCTGGCTGATGAAGGCACTGAGTAAGAGCAGGCAGTTTATAGATGTAGCTCAAAACCAGAGAACATGCAAAATAGAGTGGACCACCAATTTTATTTGTTACCAAGTTAAATGAAGATTAGAAAGCAAAGCTTTCCTGCCTGTTTTTGGCACTCAGATCATACAAAACGTGATTTAAGAAACTGCACTCTTCGTGGTTAATGCCTTACTGCAGCCTTGCTGTGGAGGTTTCTTTCCCTGGGAAGTGCTCACTATGGCAAAGTGGTACCATTGAGGGTGCTTCTCCCAATTTGCTGCTGGTGTTTGCCAAAGCTCTGTGGATACCTGTGAGGGACAAGAAGAATATAATCACTTTAAGATGCCTTGAGCCATCCAGTTAGCAGATCCTCTAAAGCATGTCTTACGCTTAGTCTTTATCTTGGAGACCGATCATCATAGCACCAAAAAAACCTTGTAGGTTATGTAGAAAGAAATTCTGCTGTTCTTCCTTTGAGCTGTTCAAGGCACGAGGCTTGCCTCTCTGAAAATGGATAAATTGCCTTTATTTCCGAGCCTTCTATTTCAGGTCATAGGTCAAGTTTTTGTCTAGTTCCATGATCATTCACATGTGTCCACCTCCCTTCTTTAAATCCATTGCCTTTTAAGGGATGAAAGGTATAAAGAACTGAGGTTGTTATCCTGTTTTTTTTTCTTTTAGCTGTCTTAATATAGCATGGTCTTTCCATTTGCTCGAGCAGAATTGCCCAAGTGAATGGATCCTGGCTTCCATAACACACAGACAAAACTGTATGATGATAGATGGAGGGTGCTGAGTTACTTCATTGCTTGAGTTCACAGTGATTGTCTAGTCTGACCGTGGTCTCCCTCCCCAGCTGTATTTTGATGTCTTCTACCTCCAATATACAATAGAAGACTATGACCTAGAATTGAACTACTACAAAGCAAGTAGCCATTTGGAAATGAGTAATTGAGCCTTTGGTTTGCAGATGCACTATGCTTAAGATAAGGCAGTTTTGTGTTTCTGCTTAGAATTTCCTTACAGAGACACTAGTTTTGTTTTCCATAAGCAACTTTTCAAAGAAGACTTTATTAATGACCTGTCATACAAGGATAGCTTTGAAGTATTATGGATTCCTATACTGACCATTTGGCATGCATGTGATTATCTCCCACAACAATGTGATCTAGAGTGGAAACAAGTTTCCTGATTGAGACATGTTGTAGCTCCAGCCATCTTTTCCAAACTGTTAGCTAGAATTGTTTGGGGTTTCATTTCTAATGAAGGCTCGTGGTGAGAAACCTGAAAGTAGTTCCCCTCCTTTATGAAGTAAGCTGAGATGATAGGTCTTGACTCTATATATTAAGGATAGTAGTCTTGAGAATAATGTTTGCCTCTTATGATTTTGGAGGTTATTTTGGTGTTTGATACTTTCTCACTGCAACTGCCTCTCGCCATAGACATCTGCCTAGAGCAAAACAAATGAAAAAGCAAAGTGAATTTTGGCTAACTGGGAACAATTTCAAGGAGTTTTTAAACTTCCTTACAACTGAGAGAAGGTAGAATTTCTAATTGCTGTACTGAACTTAACGTGTAAGTGAGCCCACAGTGGTAAATGTGCACTGATGTAAATGATACACTCAGCTGTAGGCAGTCTCTCTGGGTAGACTTGCATATGGACCACTTGAACCACAGAAGGTTGTTAAAGCTGATTTTCATTTCAAATAGAGCTGTGGGAATAACAGTTGCTCTCCTGCATATTTAGTTTGTCCTCAAATTTATAATACTTTATCAGTCTTAATCTGATATCATAGCTGGTCTTAAAAGACCCAGGGAAGCCTGAAATTCCTGATAAGGGACTTGAATCTCGCTCAGAAGTTGCTGCTAAAGAAGTGTTTGGTTTTATAGCAAATGGTTTATCATATTCTCTGTTTTCATCAGGCAGAAGAGGTGTATTCCTTTGATATGTTAATGTACAGACATCAGGTTTTCAGGTGGCCTTATTCCTTTAGTGTCTAAATCAGTCTGATGGCTATCTTGTGCTTTATGAAAGGTGTGCCCAGCCTCAGCTATAGGTGGTCATAGGATGTTCACAAGGGCCTGTAGAAGAACCTTGCAGGAAGTCTGGCTGTGGTATTTTGCACAGTCTCCATAAAAGTGTTCCAAGAACATCAGTACCGTAAAAGATGTTGTGTAAGGAACATGACTTTCCGCTGTTACACTGACACTTGATGTGCTTTATGAATCTGTCTTGGGGCTACTACTGAGCCTTTGCAACATAAGCTGACTTCGGAAATATTGGTTTCTTCTGAAAACTTCAACTGTAAAAAACAACTGTCTTTGTCTACCTTCTCTCCAGGAGTTCTACATCTTGGTCAAGTCAGCTGATGGCAGCTTTTTGTGTAGGATGCTCTTTGGTGGCCTAACGCTTGAGAAACGTTCTGCCCAAATTGTCCCTTCCTCTAAGGCCCTGCGTGTTCTGTTTCATGCACACACCTCGGGCACCTCAGCTCACTGAGACTCAAATAGTGGCAAAATCCATCTAGAACAAAGTAATTCTAAGTTGCAGTGAGACAAATGTTAGGCATATGTTATATAATCACTACGTATGTGACATCATTACACACACACACATGTATATACATATAACAGACTTATTGTTCTGCCCACGTACTTCTCAGGGTTGTTGATTATTGGGCCTCACTTTTAAGATATTATTTCTGGGTCTTTAGGACTTTTCTTCTCCCAGGAAGACACTGCTAACCAGTTCTAGAGAAGAGTTTTTTAAAGTTGGTATCAGAAGAGTCTGTGGTGGCCAACCCAGCTGCAGGTGAAGCAGCCTGCAATGATATCGACTGCTGGGGCTGTCACGACTGTGAGGGCCAGCTCTTCCCTGAGGGGTGTAGTTGTCACATTGTTGAGCTTTGGGGTGGGAGGGAGAGTCCTCTGGTGTTTTTCATTGACTAGATGTGATATGCTTTGCACCCCAAAAGACCTCAGGAGATAGATAGGCAGCTCAGATTGTTGACTTCTCCTCCCGCTTCCACGTTCCTGCTTCCTTCACATAAGTTTTGTTCTGATTTTTTGAGTGAGTAGTTTTCTACCAGATTAAGTTGAAATTGGCTTACCAAGCAGTCAAACAACAGAGCAAATGTAAGGGAGGGCACAGGACCACCGCTTCTGTTGGCCTAGAGTTTTTGTCAGCTTAACAGCATCTTCTAACTGCACTCTAAGGCAATGCCTGTTCACATGGTGTTTAAAATCTCTTGAGTCCCAGTGGAAGCAACACTCCTCAAACACTGATCCCACAGCTACTAACTATAACCTCTTGCCTAGAAGAGAAGAATCATTAATCTTTCTTGGAGGCAAGATGTCAAACATCCATCATACCAGGAGTTATCTTTTGAAGAACTTGTTCTGGGGGAGATCAGAGTTGTTGTCACTATAGGGTCCTACCTTGTGGTCTAAGAACCTTCATCAAGTAGTGACAGCTCACTTCAGGAGGAACCACGTGTTTCTGTCCTCTTTCTTGGTTACTTAGTAAAAGAAGGTCTTTTGGGCAGGTAATTAAACCAACTTGGCACATTAATTCTGGGGCTTATGGCTGAAAATAAAAGGCCACTGTCTCTGTTTCCCATATACCACAAAATTCTTCTCCTCTGGGGGAGGAAATAAAGGCAGTTTTATATTGTCTGTGGCACGCTTTTTCAGTAATCCATCCTATTTCCTTCTTCCTTGAAAGAGTCCATCCCACCTGGATTCTGCCTTTGAGAGGAACCTGAGGTGTTGTACACACATTCTGACCCTTTCTGTTGTATAGCAGTTGACAAACCTGAACGTGTGGTACTTCTGCCCATTCACAGTTGTTGTGCATATGGGCAAAGCATCTTGTAGAGTTCCAGTTACTGCAAGGTAATTAACTTTCTCTAATCTCGGTCGCCTTGGAGGCCTCTTTAAAAAAAAGAAAACAAACCAAAAAACAAACCAGTACTTGAGAAATTGCTGGGTGAATACTCCAGGACTTTCTTGTAAGCGGATTTTTTCAAAGTGGCTTTAAGTTAGGGATGAAAGTAGAGGATATATACCTTGTCTTTAAAAGCTGTGCCTTTCTTTCCCCTTCTCTTCCTTCCCTCCAGTTAGGAAAATCATTATTTTAGAAGATGTGGAGATGAAATACACAGTCCTACCTAGGGCTTCTTTTCCTGTCTAATTGTGTGAGTATTTTCACACATCTTAAACACAGGGGAGAAGGGCAGAACAGAAGAGCTATGGCTTTTTGGCAGTTCCTTCTTGCAGCTGTGCTGCTCTCTCTAGGTCAGCCTGCAGTAGAGAAATTTGGTTGGAGCACCAGCAATACTGCTAAACCATTTTGTGATGAGGTCAAGAGTTGAATAATCATCCCGTTGATAAGCGAGCAAGCCAGAAATTCCTTTCAAAGGGGACAGTGACTTCCTGTGCTACTTACCTATTATAGGTCACAGAAATCATGAAGGAAATATGGGGGACTGAGGGCACTCTACCACATGACTGTTTATCTAACTGTGACTTTTAAGTTTTATTTGCTGGTGTTGATGTAATAAAAGGAGTTAAGTCAGGCCTTTGTGTCTTTATTAAAATCATGATTTTCTTGCAAGCATCCCTATGGGAAAATCAACGCAGCTGCTGCTCTGGATGTATAGTCTAATCAGATGTGGCTGTAAGTGCTTTTTAGAGGTGGAGCCTGGGGGCTGTCAGTGCAGTGTGCCCAGCTTCTCCGAGGCAGTCCTACAGCACACCCCCCCACGTGCTCCGGTGGGTGTGGGAACCCACAATGCTTGTTCAACCCTAAAGAAATAACATTTGCTCTTTTTAAATTTGGAATACTATAAAACAAGCTTGACTACAAAACCCAGCAGTTTGTAGGCAGCTAGACTGAGCAATTTATATGGGGTACCACAGAACAGATTTCCCAGCTATGAGCAAGTCCTGCCGTTTTGGGGCCTCTGCGTGCTGCTTTCTATAGCACCTGGTTGTGAAGTCGGCAAGGGTTCATGTGAAGCAGACACCCAGAGACCACGTGAATTAGAAAGTGATATGATGTTAGCAAGTGACCTTATGTAGTTGTTTTTTACCATTGATAAAATGATGCATTTACACAGTGTGCATAGTTTACCTAAAGATATCTACTGCATTCGGGCCTTGGCTCCTTCATTCTTTCTTCCTGTGCATTATCTGCTCTGATGTGACACTTTTGTGGCTGGTAGTTCTCACTGAATGTGCCATTTTCAGCTAGGACTTCAAGTTACTCTCCTCTAATTTCATCCTGGAGCATCTCCAGGGTGGCTTCTGCTGTCCTAGTTCCCCTGAAATTGTTATGCCCAGGGTGGCTAGCAACCAGTCTCTGGCAAATTTCAAGGCTTTCGTGCCAGTGGTACTTACTGGGTTTGGCTGAAGGAAGTGAGCATCCTTCTGTATTCCACCTCTAAAAGGTGTAAGTTGTCTGACTGTCGTAGAGCTAAGGTGGATGTTGTGGATTCCTGTTCTTTTCTTGAATGTGCAGCTATCATGTGATGAGAAACGCCTCTCATTTTGGATATGATGCTGATGGTAACAGTTGTGATGCAGCCTGCTATTACAAGCACCTGTAATGAGAGGGTGTTCTGAAGGGGACTGCCAGAAGAGCAGATTTTGGCCTGTGACCTGGTCCCTAATCCTTGTTTGAGGGTTCTGAGAAAGCAGATAGGAGGGAGCAGGGCATGGGAAGCCAGCTTGGAGGCCAAATATGAGCACACCAGTTTACTATATGTCTCTCCTCTTCCTTGTCCATGACTAGTTAAATGCCTTTACAGTTGTCCATGCTGCCTTGGTTGTCAGCTGCTGCTCCTCTTCGTTCACTCCCCTTTTCTTGGTATTCTTGACAAAAGCCACACGAGGCTGAGTTCTATATTGCTCAGGTGTTGCCTCTGCCTTATTTTTGATGTGTCTGCCTGTTTACTTGGCCTTAAACTGATTGCTTGTCCGAGTCAGTCTGTGTTTCCTCAGAACTCCTTATGGATGGCTTGCTGCTTCATTTAAGTTTAATGCGTCCTTTTAAATTCTTCAGGCATCTTTGCAGAGCTCCTCAGTTCCCCAGTGTAAACCTATCACTTAATCCTAGGTCTTTCAGAAGGCCTAGGTATAGTGTTCAGTATAAGATAAAACAGAGAATGGTTTATGATCGGTGTTAGAGATGGAATAAGATAAGCTGTTGAAGTGTTTAAGATAATAGAATAGTTTATGATAGGTGTTAGAGATGGAAAAAGATAAGCTGTTGGGCCACAAATTAGAAAGATGACCCAGGTGCCAAATAGACAACAAATGCAATTGTAACTTGCAATTGTAATATAAAAATGAGCTTTGGCTTTCTATCCTTTTAAATCCTGGTCCTGCAGATTCCCAGATTTTTCTTGACATGTCACTGCTGGAGTTAGGGCAATCTGACCTAATTTATCTCCTCAGCAATTTTCTTGTGCACATTTCTTTGAAATTATTTGAATTCTACCTACTTTTGTATTTGTTTTCATTTTCATTCTGTAATCCCATAATTACAATTTCCATATGTTTGATATCACTGTAGCATATGGATTTGCAGTGTTAATTCTTTATTGTAGTTCTTTAATTTACTCATTGAACTGAGTGTTTCAAGGGAAATTTTGTCCCTCTTAGCGTGAAAATTCAGTCTTTCTGCAGTGGGTTCCTTAGCTGTAGCATCATCTCAGATAATCTCTAGCAGTCCAAATAGTGTTCTTTCAATCACGTTTTCACTGCCCATATCTGTTGGTCAATGCCATAACGTGGAGACTCTTCCCTTTTCTGTGTGCTGCACAGACTGTTTTTAGATCTGGCCTACTACATTCACATTTCTCCACGTCAAGTCCTCTAGAGTGGAACTGCGGATCACCTCTGGCTTGCCGCTCTCAGGAACGGCATGGGTACGTTTGGTACAGTTGAAGTTTCCAGCACTTGCATTGTGTGGCTCAGTATATGTTTGTCTTTCTAAGTTTTCAGATATAATTAGTTTGGGCAAGTTAATATTTACATTTCTGTTGATAGCAGGGTCACATTCTAGCACCCGAAGTAAAAGGGCAGATGCTCACGGAGTGAAGTAACATACGTGGAGATCAATAAGTTACATCTGTCAAACTGATCTCTTGCAAAGGAAACAGTATTTCTCTGTATTTGAACACAAGCAAATGAGTGGGTGAATGAGGGAAACTGGCACTTCTTCAAACTGCTTCTGCACACACTTGTGGCTTTGCCAGAGATTGTTCGATATTGGGCTGCATCAGCGGCAGCAGTTGCCCAACAGTAGTTCAGTGCCTCTTGGCATCGCTGACAGGAGTGGCAAACACTCGTGTGAGACAGCTGGGTGCTGTGTGATGGTGGGGTGGTCCAGGAGTATGCAGGACACCTCTAACTTCCACTAGCCTCTGCCAGTGGCAAATGGTTTGAGAAGCAGTTCTCCTTCCAGAACTGCTGTGGAAATCAAGAAGGTGAAGCATTGAGAAGTCTTGACTCTTGAATCCTGTTGAGAAGAGGTGGTCTGAGTGGTTACTCAGTAAAAGTTGATGAGCTTTCCAGCCACCTCTTGTTCCAAACGAAGTCAGTGAGAATTTGCCTCTAATGCTGAAGTTCCCTTTCCCTGCTTTGCAACTTTCATGTGGTTTCTTACCCATGTTTAGCACTTCAGGCTGCAACACAAATTCAATGCTAGTAGCTTAACGTTGGTAGGTAATTCTGTAATGGCAAACCGTGGTATGTTTACGGTGGGGAGAAGAAATTTAAATGTGGTATTACATTTCTGTTCCTAACTTCCAAGGACTTCTAATTGGAGTTCCTTAGCTGTGTTGTGAGAGTAGAAAAAAATGTCATGCAGATCTTCTGCCACAGATGTAAAAAACCAGCTAGAAGTTTCTTGACGAGCACATGGAGGTTGGCTCCTGTTTCAGACAGATCTGGTCTTGGGTCTCTCGTGACCCCTCTGAGTTCTGAGGGAAGTTTTTACTTAATTTGAAATTTTAGAAAAGTTGGTGGATTGGGTTGATTTCTTCTGGAGTTCTGAAGCTCGTTCAAACTCACAGGCACGGAGGTCAGTGTGAATTAAAATCCTGCCCTGAAGGCCTTGAATGGCAACTTTGCTTAGAAATGAAATTGCCAGGCTTCACCATTGTGCTTTTAAACCAATTCCCTGGTGTTTAAAGGGAGGCTTGACTGACCTCACGGTAAGACACTGATGCTGCCTTCTTTCAACATTAACCTTACAGCTTTAAAATACAGTGGACTTGGTGCTGCAGTAACTGAGGGAATTACTGAGAAGAAGAAAATTAGAACTGTGTCAGCAGTTCAAGATCTGGTTTCTGGGTACAGAAAGAAACTGCGCTGGTGGAAAAAAAAAAATCCATCTGCCTTTTGGGTTAAGGATGCTGCAAAGGAAATTTTCCCTTTGTTGTGGAGACCGGTTGGAGATTTGAGAGTGCTTGAGGGGTTACAGGTAGATTAGCAACAGGAGAGGGAGCTCTCACTGCGTCACCCAAAGAGGAGGGAAACCCTGGACTTGGTAGCAAGCCTTTAACTGCAGAGTGCTGCACTCCTGCTGCTCCCTGTCAGTAAAATGTTGGTGGCTGCTCTTCATAGAGGCAAGACCAATGGAGAATGTGCGTATCTGGAGAGAGACAGACAATCCATGTCCTACTCCTACCTTTCCTGCTATTGCCACCTTATTTTTTTGGTTCCAGGCCCAGTGTAGTTGGGTTACTGTTGAAGAAAGCTGTATTGCAACTCTGCCAGAGCAGATGTAGTTCCCCCCATCATCACCATCAACTTCAAATACCAGTGTCCTGTTCCTTGGCTAACTGTGAGTATTCCCTGAGATACCAGCTTTAGACAGGAGGATAGATGGTAAAAATACATGCGGGACATTGCTTTTATCATTAGAGCAAAAACTGTTACAGATGAGAATGAACATTTCTGTTCCAGTGCAAGTAGGATGAACAGGATTGAGAGATTTGTAGACCAGTGTTATTTAACTGGTGTTTTTAATGCTGCTTGCAGCTAGGAAACATATCAACATTAAAAAATTGAGATACATGTCAAGGAATGGAGAAATTTGGGGGTTCAGTAAACTGGGAATTTCTCAAAACCAGAAATTCACTTTCTCTTATCAACATTTACACTTAAATAACTCTCAAACGGTAATGTGTGGATGATTTTCTGGGTGAAGTTCTCCCTGTTTGTGGATGGGGAGCAATGACACAGAGAGGAGGTTTTGCAGGAGAGAGGAGGGGTGGTTGTAACCCAGGCAGATGTGAGCAGACGTATGGATGTAAGTGTTTGGATGCAGGCTGGCTCTGGCTCGGCAGCTGTGTGGTGGTGTCAGCTCTCGGCTGTGTCCCAGAGGATGTGCCCTGCTCTCAGTGTATGGCTTCAGGTAAAGTGCCAGCAAGGTGCTGCCTTGTCTTTCAATCCAGAACTTGCTTGCATCTGGGATGAGTGGATGGATCTCTGAGCCGAGTGCACCCAGCTCTACAGGCATGCCTAAAGTTAGTATTTAATGGTCCGTGGCTGGAAAGGGAATACATTCAGTTGTCCTTTTCACCTGCAGAAGTGCTGGTTCAACTGATCAACATCTGTCTTCTTTATTTGAACGTGCGTGGCGTTGGCCTTTATGCCCATGTTATTGTTCATCTCGCTGTGTCTGGCATCTTAGCATGGATAACATCTAAATAATTTTAGGCAAGTGCTTTGGGTTTTGCTTGGCTTTTGTTTGTTTTGAATAGAAAGACTCTAGTTCTCTTCTGCTTGAATTACTAGTCTAAGGTAACTGAGCGGTTTTATTATGGGCTCTTAAAACACTGGTGAATTTGATTCCAGAGAGTTTTGAGTAAAAGAACTTAACTGTGAGGGACTAAACCTCATAGTCTGTATAACATAATTAAAATAAAATCTTTTCTTTCAGAGTGTATGTTGGTATCTCTACACTCATGATCCATTTGCTTGTGTTTTTCCTCATTAATTTAATAAGACAAAAGCAATAATATAAATCTAAGTTTTCATTCATCAATTTCTCTCCAAGTTTTGTAATTTGCTGGAATTAAATAGGGAATCTGGGAATAATACACGATCACAGATGCAGTACATATCATGCAGGCTTATTTCCAGAATGTCAGTGGAGGGTTATATTAAATCCTTTTGTTTTGCTGTAGTATGATTACAAAGATTCTTTTGTAGCTTGGGACACTGAATCTAAGAAGAAATGTGAGAGGTATCTGGCAAGAGAAGATAACGTGAATTTAATTCTAGCATTGCTGTTGTTCTTAACTATGTTCTGATTGGCCAGGAAGAACTGCAAAAAAAATTCTTGGTCATGTCTGTACGACTTTGAATACGTATCAGGAAGAATAACAATCCAGGGTCACAGTGCTTTAAACACTGTCACTTAGGTCTCAGGAGAGCCTAGATGTGTTGCTGTTACTGGAAAGGAGAAAATGTAACTAACAGCGTTGAGACCAACAGTTTTTTTTCTTTTTTTTCTCTTTTCTTTCCTTTTTTTTTTCCCTCCCTGAACTAAGTTTAGTTTAGGATGGTCTTTAAAACCTTAACATTGAAGAGTGACAAGCAGATGACAAGCAAGTAGTGACTATATAATAGGAAAAACCTCCCAGAAATTACTTTTGTGTGTATGATATGCTTTTCTCAAATATTTGGAGAGACGAGAGCTTTAGCCTGCATTTGTATTAGTCATTTCAGCTATTCAGGAATTAATTGTGTATTATCAGTACAGATTTTATTGTATTTTAGATAGGGGTCACTGCAGGATTGGGCTGAGATTTCAAGTCACTGGAAGAAACTACTTTGAGTAGCTACACACCTGCTCTTCTTTTGAAGGCATGCCTGTGCTAGCTGTACAAAGAAACAAATATCCAGTAATTTATTGCCCAGAATTTATTACATCCCAGCTTTATACCCCAGAGTTCATAATACTTTGCAGGATGGACAGACTATAACGATAATGAAATATTTGCAATATATGAGTACACATTATGAGTATTTGTGTTGTTGCAGTTTTAAGTGCTTTAGTTGTGCTGACTGAAAGATGGGAGGCTTGTCACGATTTTATCTTCAAAGACTCATTGTCAAAAACCTTCTCCTGGTCTCTCAGTCCAGACTGATGCCAAGCCTGTGCTCTCCAGGGCGCTGTTGAGTGACTATTCGGGAGAGTCGTGCAGAGGCCGGACATACTTAAGTATTTTACACCAATTTGGGAATAATACTGTCATTCTTGCTTTCCACACAGATGGTACCAGACAGGAAGAAGTAGAAGGTGAACTCAGTGAAGAAGAACGCTGGTTTGGAAATTCTTCAGAAACTCCTTCAGAAGCATCGTATGGAGAAGTCCAGGAGAACTTTAAGTTGTCTCTCGAGGACAGAATCCAAGAGCAGTCCACTTCCCCAGATACTTCTTTGGGAAGTGCAACTCCTAGCAGCAACACAGCAGAGCTGGGCTCCATTGAAAATGAGGCACTGAGAGACACATTACAGAGCAAAGAGCACCTTTCTCCTGATGTGTCATCTCTGTGTGAAGAAGAACCTCCTGGTCCAAATAAGCCACTGAGCAGTAACCTGAGGCGGCTACTGGAGGCTGGCTCCCTCAAGCTGGATGCTGCTGTTACAGTCAATGGCAGAGTCGAATCTCCTGTAAATCTCGGCTCAAATCTCTCCTTCTCTCCACCTGCTCATCATGCCCAGCAACTAAGTGTTCTTGCCAGAAAGCTTGCTGAGAAACAGGAACAAAGTGACCAATACAATGCGAGTGGTCACTTTATATGGAATCAAGGTAAGTGGTTGCCAAACTCAACCACCACCTGTGGTTTGTCCCCCGATTCAGCTATCCTGAAACTGAAAGCCGCAGCCAATGCTGTGCTGCAGGACAAATCTCTTTCAAGGACTGAAGACACTATAAGATTTGAATCCTTTTCATCGCCTTTTAGCTCGCAGTCGGCCAGCTCTACGTTAGCAGCTTTATCTAAGAAAGTGAGTGAAAGAAGCATGACTCCAGGGCAGGAGCACCCACCTCCAGCTAGTTCTTTCCTTTCTCTGGCTTCCATGACCTCTTCTGCTGCCCTTCTCAAGGAGGTTGCTGCAAGGGCTGCGGGCACCCTGTTGGCCGAGAAGAAGAAATCCCTGGTTGCTGAGGATCCCCTGCAGCTTTCAGAGGTGAAGCAAGAGAAAGCAACTCCACCGCAGTCTTTGGAATTACTGTTACTGCCAGTCCCTAAGGGAAGAGCATCCAAACCCACTAGTACAGGTATGAAGACACTTTGAGCCACTAAGCAGAATGTGTTTGTTTTGCTCTAGGCTTATATAACATCCCTTCAATGGGTCTGGATTTGGTTTGATTCCATGTATTATGAGCATAAGAAATAGGTAAACAATAGAAAAGCTTTTAAAAGTACAGTTTGAAGACCAAATGTCACAAATGTTTCCATATTTGAAAGATAGATGTGCAGTTCATTACTTTTTTATTATTGTTATTCCATACAATGGTATTTCTCCCTCTTACCAAGTTCAGAATAAGTCTACAAAAAAGATTTAATGGAGAAGATCAAAGAATCGCTGTTAGGGAGCTCATGGTATCAGTGAGCGTGTACAAATCTAGTGCTTTTGAAATATTGGACAAGGGAGAATTCTCCCTCCTGCTGTCTCTGCCACAAATGGACTTTTGTATAATCGCTTACTACCCTGTCCTAATTTACCAGAGCATATTATTATGTTGCCACTTTTCATTAAAATTTTTTGCAGCAGTTCGGTATTTTACAATCCTTTGTTGTTAGAAATAAAAAAAAAGTGCACTGCATTTCTCTAATTTGCTCACCAAGAACCGTTTTACACTTCTGACTTCCCTCCACCACCTCTAGCTGTCAGCAGTCCAGGAATCAGACTTACAGGGGATAAGAAACAACAGTGTTGGTAACAAAAAACTTTCAAGAACTGGCAATCCATGCAGGGAAATTTAAAAGATCCATCTTCAAAATATGAAAAAACAAGGTTTCTTTCATCTCTTTCTAGAGAAAGTTCACGTTGTGGAATCGTGTTTCTGGTAGAACATACAGCTTCAGGTGTCATCAGTGCTCTCCCTGGAGTGGTGTTTTGCTGCAGAGGGGAAGGAAGCATGTCAGCAGTCCTCACAGGATGCACAAAGTGGTTGGGTTACACTAGAGCTCTGTCAGGCTGGTTGTTTTCAGGAATGCTAGCTTGGCTCTACAGGTGTAGAAAGCCAGAGTGCGGATGTGAAGCCTGACATGGATGTCACGTAATTGCACTGCTGGCTTTCTGACCTCACCTTTTTGTTTAGGGCTATTGCCGAGGTCTGAGCTGTCCCCGTGCAGCTCTCGGTGTAAACTCACAGGGCAGAAGCTGCTGGGTGGACAGCAATGCTTATTCCCCCCTTGGAAGAGGAGGGGGAGGGATGCAAGGAGGTGCCAGGCTTTTTTCTCTCAGTTACATGTGTGCTGCAAATGTTTTGCTGGTGTGTTTTGCCAAGGCAATTAAAGTGGCAAACTATTCTTGGCACGGGTCTGGCCTAAGGTTTTCATTAGTTTAGATGAAATCCTTTTTGGAGTAACATAAGTTAAACAAAGAAAAGGTCCTTTGGTGTGGGGATAGGAGTACACCCACTGGCTACAGCAGTGTGGCTGTGGGCACTGATTGCATGCAGCTCTCCCTCTGCAGACTGGCCCTTCTCGAAGAAAGGCAACAATGTCTAGAAAAGGATTAAGGTTAACATTTATTTGAAGTTATTGGTTTATTTCCTGCTGGAAAAAAAAAGCTATTCACATCATAATTTTTTTTAACTGGGGAAAAGTAAATGTTTGTAGTGAAATGCAGGTTCTGTGTTGGACCACCAAGCTGGGGGAGTTGACTGTGCAGCTTCTGCTGGGGGGGGTCTGCTGCTGGTACCGGCACTTTACCAACCAGCTCCCATGCAGCAAATTCCTAGTGACTGTGCTCTTTGCTGAAGGCCCAAGAATGCTAAAAGATAACAATGGGGCTGACTGCCTCAGGTCCTTGGTAACCAAGGAAAAACTGCTCGTTTTTTATAATATATGGGACTAGTATCCCAAGAGGAAGGGTGTTTCCTTTCAGCTCATACGCACTGGGCCACTGCCATTTGGCATCCAAGCAAACTTCATAGCATAAAGTTCATAACAGAAGTTCTTTAAGTCTGAGTTCTGATATGCTGTTAAGTTTTTCCTTTTGAAATAATTAAGCAGCTGAAAGTAAAAAGCATGCTGCTGGTTAGCATATCTGGATGTTGCTTATGGAAAGCTGGACTCCTTAATTCCTTCAGCCGTGGAGACGTGCAGCCTGTAGAAAGAGGTCACTGTTGAGTGACCTTTGACTGCAGACTTCAGTTCTGTAAAAGTCGAGTAGGGCAGCTGAGCGTGTGTGTTTGCCATGAAAATAAATGTCACACGTTCCTGGTTCCTCCTGCACCTATGACCTCAGGGCACTAAAAGCAAACTATAGTATTTCATTTTACAGTGTTTTATCTTTCTGTGTCTCTTTGATTGCTCCTCAAGACATGGGGTTTTTGGTCTTGCTCCTGGAGAGAGACATCCTTTCTTGGTAGGCATAGCTTGAGAGGTCCTTTCTGTCTCTCCTGCTTTGAACTTTTGAGGCACTGGTGAGGTTGCTTTGTTGTTATGAGTATGATTCACTTACCCACCAGCAACATCTAGCTTTGGTTATGAGATCAATACTTGGGGAGATTAATTAGTTGTCGACAAGTAAGGAACAGCAAAGACGGAGGCTATTTAAAGAGGAATAAGTTAACAGCAAGAGTATGCCTGCTGCTCTTTTGTCCGCTGTGTTGAGCTATTTGCTCAGAATTATTTCAGGCAAGAAGCTGGAGCTGTGGCTTATCAGACCATAGTCACCTCTGAAATGGCATGTCAGGTTTGATGGACTTAATTGTTACTTGCATAAGTTCTAGTAAAGTTGTACAGAGAAGACTAACTTTTGTAACCTAACTTTTTGCCTACAATGCTTGCAGTTTTGTTCCTGGGAAGCACTGGCTGATTGTCTCCTCACCAGAGTCACTGCAACTTATTGACGGCACGTGACATAAAATAGACATCAGTATAAATAAAGGAAAGCCAAAGCCCATGATTTTCTTTGTTATGCTGAGGTTCATGTACTGTAGTAAAGAGCTAACGTGGTTCAGCTTTGGAGAGCACTGATGTAATTCCTGTGTGTCATTAATTGTCGTTGGTGGTGGTGAAGCCGCGTGCTTTCAGTCCGGTTCTTTGCATATTTTGTAATGTGCTAAATTGCTATTGATTCGTCTTGTTTGCAGATTTATTTTTATGGGGTGGAAAGCAGGTAATAACTTGTTACCCATTTCTTTTCTGGATCCTTTGTGGTGATAACCAAAGGCTGGAGAAAAGGTATGAAAGAAGGAAAAGAAATGATAGGTAAAATTTTTCTCTGGTTTGTTTTTCTTCTGCCTTTTCTGAAGAAGTGAGTGAAGGTATTTAAAAGCTGAAACACCAGCAATTACAGCATTGGTTTTGGCTTGCTCTCTGGAGCTGCAGAGAGGAGAACAATTTGATAATATGTTGAGTGTTATAGAATATTTCATGAGGAGAATTTCTGCACTTGCAGAAGTGCATGCTTTGACAATGTGTCCTTTTTTGTACTTACATAATGACTACCTAATCAGTTGAATTACAGTGTTTTTGTTTCCTACCTAATAGCAAGAATTATATTTTAGGATATGACAAATCTTTCTGGAGGTTTTTATCACTTAGTTCCTCATCAAGGGAATTTCATGTTTGCTGTATCCTTATCAGTAGGAAATAACTGATAATAATGAGATGAAATATTCGGAGAGAATTTCTAAATAGCAGGATGCACATTGCCGAGCTCTGGATATTTGAAAATAATCTGTCTTTTACAATGAGGAAAAAGGCATCCAGTTCCATGGTAATACTAGACCTTTCTTTAGACTCAGTAGAGGAAATCATGGTGAGCAGGTGAATGGATGGTTAGTTGTGTGAAGTCAGCAGCAAGGAATTTCCCTTTCCTTCAACCTTGCGATGGCTCCACACTTAGTAGACTAATCATGTTTGCCTGATAAATGCCACCAAATCCTTTTCTTATCTTAGGTGAATTGGGCAGTAAAGCAGAGTGCAAACATTTAGGAAGGCAGTAAATTTAAAGCCCTAGCAACTAGAGGAGCAGAAGGAAACCCACGACCCAAAGATCCCTGATGGCTGGAGTTGCAGCAGCATCTGCTCGAGCCATAACTAAACAATTTCAGCAGCAGGGGTTCTGAAGTCACTCACTTTTGGAGTTAAATATATCTGATATGCAACACCAGCATGCTTTTCAGTTAAGCTGTGGATTGTTCTGTGCTTTATATCTCACTCCCCTGCTGGATAACCATCAGGTAGGGAAATGGTTCATTTTTTAACAGTTAAGCATATTTCTCATACCCTACTACAACAGGCCTTTGATAGGAAATGAAGCTGCAAAGTGATGATTATGAGCGACATCCATCTCAGTTCAGTTAAATTATAAGGACCATTAGGACCAGGTGAGATAGAGTAGCATCCTCTACTGATTAGCCAAAGGATGTTTGGAACATTAACCTTTATAAATTATGGTGACCTTTCTTAGAGGTAGAATAACTAGATTAAGGGGATAAAGGGATATGCATGGGGGAGGAACTGAAATTTCTGGTACATATTGTTGTTTAACTGATGTGTCTCTTTGCAGATGAAATTCTAGCATTGAAAAATGGTATCTTGAGTATGTTTACAAGGGGAAAGTACTCGACAAGTGGATGTAAAGCATCCTCTCTTTTTCTTCCCCCTTCTGCTAAGCCTCAGAAGAAGAAGGAGGAAAACCTTTCCAGTGTCCGATCTGTGGTTTGGTTATCAAGAGGAAGAGCTACTGGAAACGGCACATGGTGATTCATACAGGTTTGAAAAGTCATCAGTGCCCACTCTGTCCGTTTCGCTGTGCGCGCAAGGACAATCTCAAATCACACATGAAGGTAAGGGAACTGGTCGCTGACAATCAAAACATTGGAATCATCAGTCAAAAAAGTTACAGTGTAACAAACCTATTTCATTTGCAAGAACAAAATTGCCCTAGTTGTACTGCTAATGTTGCCTTTATTTAAATTCAGAGACCATAAAAAGAGAAGGGAAAAAAAAAATATTGGGTTTTTTTTCCTTTCCTTTCCATTTTATGCAATGTGGAAACTGCCTTGGGTTATGTCAGCCTGGTGCAACACAAGCTGTCTGTGACTGATTTAGTTCTGGACCTGGAGCCACCAGAAGCAGGGATGTTAGCTGAGATGTGACACCATGCAAATGCAGCAGTGCTGCTTTTCAGGATGCCAGCTAGTATCTCTGCATGCCATTGCATCCTGCTGAGTGGGCTTGCCAATCTGGCCAGCACTAGTGGGGCATCTCTCCATTACTTCCTACAGACAGAGCTGCAGTTTTAACTTTTTTTGTTGCAGTGAAGCATCCGAACCAAAATGAGTGACAGATTATACTGTAATGTTTTGTCTTCAAGTGTTTCCATTAAGTTTTAAGTGTGCTTTTAACTCAGCCTAAAGTTTACTGAAGATGACATTTGAAGCAAGCCACAGCTGCCTTGATACAGAAAAATATACAAACATAAAGAACTCTCTTGTCTGCTGAGCTGAAGTACAACAAGGTTGCAATGTATGAAATGCATGGTCTTGTAAGCTGTAGAACATAAGCATGTTCATAACATAAGTCAAAAAATGGTACCTGTCCCATTACCCCAAGGATGAAGGAGCTGAAGCGCAAAAAAGTTTCCCTTCTTAATGCAGTTGAATTTTATAATTTATAATGGTGAAATATTTTAGTATAGTTAGTATTTTGTCTTGTTTTAGACAGATGTGCCTAACAGGATACCAGACTGGTGTGGAGGGGGACAGAAATGCCTGTTCAGCTGTTTGCTATTGCAGAATTTGAGGTCACTAGACAGGAATCTAACCTTGCTTTACACCCAAATAACTATTCACTTGGGTGTAAATGCTTCAGTTGATTCCACTGATCACAACTGCAGATCTTGCTATATTTCATGTCTTTGCTAGGTCTGAAATCATCCCCTAAAGTCTGAAGGCTCATACCTTAATGCTCCTGCTATTGACCAATGCACTCTTCCCAGGCATATCCCTTGGTGTATTGTGCTAATCCTCATTAGGTACAAGTGGGTTGGGTGTTTAGGGCTCGCTCTTTTAGGACTTGGTGTTCCATGTAGACTAGAGGATGCAGATGGTCATCCAGAGTAGAATATGAGCAGAAAGAATGGGAACACAGCCTAATAAGTAAGATTTTTTTGGATGTGGTTGTTGACAGACTGCACAGAAGCATGCATCACCTCAAAGCTCATAGCAATTCCTTGGCAAAGACCTGTTGCATCCCCATCTTTGTAATGGGCACCCCTGTTGTTCCCTGCAGAAATTCTTGTTCCTAGGTTTGTTTTTTTTTTCTTTTTAGAAGTAGTATTTGCAGGTTGAGGGCCTATCCCTTCCTTTTTGGTGTGTGATTTCCATAGGTGGCACAGGTAGGATGTTGGAGAAAATTAGGAACTTTTTTCACTGTCTCTGTATGCTATCAAATTGATGTCTATGAAGCCCTTGTGCTCTTTTCTGCTCCCCACCTAACATAAAGCCCTTCATTAACTGACCCCATGTCATCTTAAAACAGACCCTTGTAGAGACATGTAACAAGTAGTGTTAATTATTTGGTAACTTAGTAATAATTACCAGGTAATGCTTAGTGAGACATTATTGAGGTCAGAGTCAAGCCCATAGATGCTTGGCACAGTGTAAGAGATTACAGTCCCCTTCAGCCTGACTACGGAGGTAGGATCTGAAGTTTCCTCAGTCAGTGTAGTGCATTTATGCAGCTCATGATGGATTCACTGGTCTCTACTGATAAAACTGCTCCCTGTTTAAGATGAAAGCAATTGTCTTCCAAAGCTGGATGTCCTATGTGTGGTCTTTCGTCCTTGTTACAGTCTTATGGATAGATGTAAAGAATCACAAACACAAGAATCTGAAAGACGATGTTTTACCTTATTCTCAATTGGGCAGGCCATTTGTAAAAATATTGTCTATCAGATCAAAACTGAAGCCAGTGCATGAGGTAGGGGCCTGTTAGTCGTGTGTTCAACAGCGTCAGACGTAATTTGAATTCTTTTTGGTGAAAGTATAAATTGGTAAGATGAAAAATAAAAAATACCGGATTTCTTTTCTCGTTATTAAAAAAGTGCTGCTTTTAAATATCTATGTAAATAATTATGGCATTATAATAACTAACACACATATAAGCCAACAGTGTTCCAAATGGAATGAATACACGTCAGAAATGGTACAGCACAGCTGGGAGCTGCTTAGGATGCAGTGTTCTGGTTATGCCCGTTGGATTTTTCAGCTCTCTTCGTTGTCCTAGGATCCTCTGGGAGCTGTCTGGCCTTATCTCCTTCCTGGCAGGCAATCACCAAGGTAGAGCTGCCTCTGTCTCTCCCTCCCTGTGAGTCAACTGTGGCTACAGGTGAAGACACATTTTTCAAAACCAAAAAGGCTACTCAAAATTAGGGTACTAGGCTGGTGTTTGCCATTCATTGGAAGCCAGGTTTTATTCTAGGATGCACTCATAAGCCAAGCTTTTTTCCTTTATGTGCTTTTCAGTTTTCAGCTATGTTCTGTTGATAAGGATGACAGACAAAACCTGTTGAGGTGTTTTGTCCAGCTGCAGTCCTCCTCCTGGGCAGCAGAGCCATGAGCTGAAGCACATCCTTTTTTTCTAGGTTCTTGTCAGCATTTTCATTGAAACTGGTTATTTAGAGATTTCATTTCGATGAGTGGCTTGTGTGTGTCCATATGAGCCTTTCCTATTGTGTGTGGCTTTAGGTTACCATATAATAGCTATATAGTATAAATATCATGCAATTTTATGGTAATTAGAACATGTCAAACTGACTGCCCCAGAGTACAACACTGCCAGCATTTTTGGTGTCTTGTCCCCTGCTAGAGAAAAACTTTAATAGAGAGCTGGATTGATTCCAGTCCTGACCCATATTCAGTTCTACACATGCTACCCACCATGTTGATGAAGCTTTCTTCCAGTAAGGGCACTTTGCCAGGACCAACTCACAACTGGAGGCGAGGAAGTGAAAGGCAAGAAGAGAAGCAGAAGGAAAGTTTCCACACGAATACACAATGAACAAGGGAGGCCAAGTAGACTGCCTTTTAAGGCACACAGTGTAATGTATAATTGTTATTGCATTTAGATTCCACAGTGATAGGCACCTTAGAAAAATCCTAAAATAGCCACAGTATGGAATTTTATTAGTTTTGGAGACAAATTAATAGTACATGCATAACCACAAGGTTTGGCCCTTATTCCCAGGAACCTGGGGGTAGCATCTCAGGACTTGATTCTGGTATCACAGTGTGGTTTCCAGAGGTGCTGAGAATACTGAAAATGAAGCTGGACAAAATGAATGGGTAACTGAGAGAGGTGTCTTGTCCAGGCAGGCAGCAAGAGTTGTGCTCGAGTCCTTCTCTTTATTGATCTAAACATATATTCAGTTGGAAGGTGTTGCTCTCTTCACGAGAGAGAGAATCTTATATACTTCATCTGCAGAAAGCAATGGAAACGGGTGGTGTAATTCAGCAAGATGTATTCAGGCTTTTCTGGTTTTCCTGGTAGGGAAGCAGGGATTAAATTTACCTCGGAGCAGTACCGCAAGCATCAGTCAGGCTTTGGCCGATTGGTGTCTTTGGATCATGCACTTACCTTCCTCAGCAATTGGTGGATGGATAGGCTGTGAGATCATACAGAAATGTTCCAAGAAAACAACAGGATATTAGCCTGAGCTCTTGGAAGGGGGAATGAGGAAGAGGAGCATATGGCCAAAAATAATATCTAGAAATGTTCCTTATGCTGCTATATAGATGTAAGGCAGAAACCGGTGAGCCAGCACTTATAGCAGTGGAAAAGAAGTTGGGCATTGCAAACACATGCTGAAACATGATGGTGTGACAGGGAATGAGGAAAGAAAAGGTTAAGCTTAACAAAAGAGTTAGATTCAGTTGCAGACAGGTCATGTGGTGCTCAGCCACGGGATCCTCCTGCTTCTGTTGTCTATGAAGAGGGCACATGTCAGCGAGACCTCAGATTAATGCTCCTGTGTAATACGAAGAGGGTTATAATCAGCCTCCTGATTAGGGAGAGGCTACTAATTAGTGGGAATAAGGAGAGGCCCTGAAAATGTAGCCAGGTGCTCCCTACTTCTTAGTGACTTGCTTTTCCCTCTTCCTTCCTCAGACAGGGTCAGCATTTCTCATCCTTTTTGGTGAAGTATGGGACAGGTATTATTTCCAAGCATCTTCGCTGTATTGGGAGAAGGAGGTGGACTGTGTTCTATGGGAGGATTTTTTTGTTTAGTTTGGCTTAAGCTAACCTTGAAGAGCCCTGGGAGGTGCCTGTGATTCCATTGCCTCCCCTCAGCCGAGAGGAGGTAATACAAACTGGCACAGCTTCCCAGCAAGTGAGATCTGTGCCCTGAGTCTCAGACAGGTGCCACAAGTGACTTCAAATATCTGCCTTTTAATCTTGTCACTTTTCGCATAGGAGACAAGGACAAGACAGGATATGCATTGATACTTTAAATCTTAAAGAAAAAAAATATTGTTTTTGAACACCTAGTCCAGTCCAGCCCTACAGAGAGGCTTTTTTTTTCTTTTCCTTTGGCTTTCAAGAAAAGCAAGGAAATAGTTTCAAAAAGAAAATACTACATAAATGATGTATGTGTCCTGAGGGGAATGGCCATGTCAAAACTAGCACTATAGCACTAAACTTTTGGAAGTTTTGAAAGCAGTATTTTAAAAATGAAGGGACTTGTCAGAAAAGAACATGCCATGAAAATGCAGAGGGCTCATGACAGATGCAGAATGGAAACCTCTTAAGTGTATTCAAATGTAGTTGCAGAAGGTGGCGTTTACTAAAAGACATGAAAAATAAACCAAACAAACCAGGAAAAAAAAAATCAGTGGGTGGACAGGTTTGACCAAATGGCCAGGCTGTAGTAGTTGCTTAAACAGATGTCCCTCATGGAAATGTTAACCCAGTTGAAAGTTGGTGAGGAAGAAGCAAAAATTGATCATTAGATCACAGAAAGTAAGTGAAGAGTGAGTAGCTGGGAGCAAATAGGGTAGTGAATGGATTCAGCACCCCGAGTCCCTTATGTTCTGATTTTGCTTCGGGGTGAAGGTTCTCGGAAAAAAAATTAAAATTCCTCTTATTCTAATAATTAATATTAATGAAAAAACCCTGTTAACTCCCATAAAAGAAAAGTGAATGCCAATCCTTCCCTTCCTGTGCCTTATAACTGGAAAGGAGAGTCCGTGTAAAGCATTACCCCAGCTTGAAGGAAGGGGGAGAGAAAAGTTGTACCTCAGCAGTATGACAGAGCTGCAGGTCACGCCTGTGTCACTTGTACCCTGTACATGGGCTATTTCTAACGGTGGTACCTCTGTACAGGCCACTTCCCATGACTTAAACTGTCTGGTAAATCATCAAGGATGTTGCTTTTAAGTATGAAAAGATTATTTAAGGAACTGCTGATACTGTGAGAAACTATGATACCAGAAATGTTAGTGTGTCAGCACAAAACGTAACGGAACGAATACAAGGATGGGAATGATGTGATCTGATAGGGGCATGCGGTTTCTGTAAAAGAAAATCATGTGTTCCTCTGCTAAGATGTTTTGGGCATGTCAGGAAAATCATGGACTTGAGAACCGGTTGAAATTTATTTGGTCTTTAAAAAAGCCTTTGGCAAAGCTTCTCACTGAGAAGCTGCCAAATAAATTAAGTGATGTGATGTACTATGGCAAATTAAGAAATTCACCAAGAGACAGTAAAACAAAGGGTAGGAAGGAATTAGCAATTTTAAGCATGACAAAAGACTAATGGAGGGGTGTTCCACTGCTGAGAGTGGAACTGTGCATATTTTAGCAAATGCAATCTGCACAGAATGATGACTGTGGGTAAGAGAATCGCAGACAACGCAACCTCGTGCGCGAGAATCCAGATTAGAAAAGGCAAAGCTTGAAAGGGAATAAAGAGGCTGGCTTACAGATAAACAAGGGGGCAAATGAAGTTACAGTTGACAAATACAAGGTACTGCACCTTGGAAACACGAGCAGTCATGCACCTGGCTGTCTGCTATAATGAACTGTAACTACTCCTGGAAAATCTCTGGGTATCGTTGTAGACAGTTCAATGAAAACCTTTTCTTGGCACGTGCAGCAGTGGTTAAAAAGTGCATTAGATACCTGAGTGTCTGCAGAATAAAAGAGAAATAACACCAAAAATATCGCAATGCTATTATTAACATATGGCATGCTGCCACTTAGAGTATTCACTTCTGGTCACTGCATCAAAAAGACCGATCAGAAATAGAAGGGTTTTTAAAAGCTGGCAATGAAAATGATTAGTGGGATGGCAAGAACTGCCTTTGAAGAAAGAAACTGGAAAAAACGGGGTTGCCGGGTATAGAAAGAAGGTATGATGAAAATAATGCACGTGATAGAGGAGGTAAATTGAACAGCTGCTTTTTTTTTCTTTCTTGTAGTGTAAGAATGAGGAAGCAGCAAGAGAAAAATGAAATAAATAATTTCTTTTCAAATTGACCCGTAGATGATTTGTACCCAAGCCCTCAAACTACGCTTGAAGTTTCTAAGGAGTCTGTAGTTCTGTTGAAGATTATTGCATGTGTCATGTCAAGCACATGCTGAAAAAACTGTAGGGCCACGAACTACAGCTTGATACTGGGAAGACTGCTGGGTTAAAAAAAAGATGATACAAGTACTTTGCACAGTCAAGGAGAATATCTGAAATAAACTCCAAAGGCAGAAGTCCTTAAATGTTTCTGACATAAGTCAAACAGGAGCTTGACGGCATTTTGAAAGTACCATTCTCTATGAGCAGGTTGTGCACTGTGGTTTGTTGCAGCATCATTCAGAGATCCAAATCTGGCAGACTGGACTTTGGAAAAAACCTGTCAGCTGCTCTCCTGTCTCCTCCTGCTTGTGGCTCTTTGTAGGAACAGCCTAGTTGAGTCTAAAGAGGACATCTGATGGCTTGAGTAGCATTAGCACCGTGTAAGAGCCATTCTCTGCCTCATGGAGGGAGAAGGCAGCTTTTTGGACTCTAACATTGCGTGGCCCGGATATCTCCCCTGTGGCTTTCTGTGTAGCTCTACAGGGTTTCTTGTTTCTTATTCTGCAGCAAGTAGTTGCTGCCTTGACTTTTCCCTCCAAATAGCTCTTCCTGGCTCTTTTAGCTGCTGGCAAATGAGAAAGAAGTGATAGTTTTTTCTTTAAAGGGACTTTAATTCTTAGCTTCCATTTATAATGGTGTTAACACTTACCTCTTTTTTTTTACTTTTTTTTTGAATAATTTAAAAAAAGCAAACATCCTATGGTGTGACTTGACTCAGGACACTGGGATCTAAATATTGGACTTGGTGTTGTTTCATGAGTTTGGGGTTTTTTTGTAGATCTAAAATTCTTCCTTTTGAAACTCTAAGTATTTGGGTTTAAATTCTATCGTTCCTTGGCTGCAAGTTATAAATGTAATTTAATTTATGAGAAATTAATTGGTGATCCTGCTGTTGTCTTTGAGCAGGAGAAACACCCAAATCAGATTACTCAGTCCCCCTGTGCACTGATCCATTCTCAGAAGCTCCTGCAGGGGTGGCATGCCATGCCATGCCATACCCCTAGGAGAGAAGGTGGGCTCCCACACAGACTGTGCCACCTGACTGCAGCAGTGACAGCCTTCATTGTATTGGGGGCCTCTAGAAGAAGTAGTTCAATACGTAGGCAGGAAAATGTTGATTGAAGGGGATCCTGGAGAGAAACCCTGGCTCACAGAATCTCAGTGGGTGTAAGAGATAAAGTTGCCATGGTGAGAGAACTTGCTACCATTACTACATGTCAGTGCTCTTCATGAAGAAGAGCAGTCACGTTCTGCTGTGCTCACAGATTGTCCTGTTTCCAGTAGTGTGGACAGGCAATCTGGTTGGCATTTCCATTGTAGCCTGTTAATAGTTAGAATTTATTGTGCTGCTGTTCTTCTGCAAGTTTGTTGCTTTAAAACTCTCTTAGGTTAGCTTTAGCTTCTAATTTTATTTAATTTTTTTGTCAGGTGCAATTATAAGAATCTAGAATTACTTTGTCTGTAAATGTCATGTTTATACAACACTGAGAATGTCATTCTGTAAAGCTGCTGGCCAAGAGAAATTCTCTCTTGCTGTCTGTTTGTTTAGTACCTAATCTCCAGAGCCCTTGAAGAACTACTGAATGGAAAGTTATACAGCACTAATGAAATGTGTCTTCACTGAATGCAAAGAGGACTAAAAGAAGGATGTGTCTCAGCTTTGCAGTTTAGCAGCCCTGAATTCAGGTCCTGTGTACGTAGAACTGGGACCTGCTGGATGAGAGCTTGTGACTGAATTCCTCTTACAATACAGAAAATTAATCAGGCCGTATCGACAGCCGTGGAAAACTCCAACCTGAATTTTCACAGAGGTGTGTTAGGAAATGCTGCTGTTACCCAGAGCTCTTCAGTGTCTGCAGCAGGACTCTGGGGATCTAGATCTGAGCTCTGCAGGAAACGGGGATGTGCTGAAAGCCTTAGCGAAAGCGAGGCTTCCCAGGCTCCCTGCTGTAGAGCTGAGCTTCGATTAGAGCTGGAGCTCTTGGGGCTTCTGGACTCCAAGGCTGCAGCAGCAAACCTTGGATCCCTGGCACAGTTGGCTGCTTCTGAGCCAAGCCCAGGCAGTGGGTGGTAGAGTGTCATTCAGTAGGGTAAGGGAATCACACCTTGTCTGCCAAGAGTTCATCAAACCTCCCCATGTTTCAGGTGAAATATTTTGCATTCAACAAATTGCCATTTTCCAACAAAAATCTGTCTCACTGAAATGTTTCCGACCAACCCAAGTCACAAGTGAAAATGAACATGTGGAACTCAGTCTGGTGCCAGTTTGTCCTTCTCACATGTTCATCAATTAGTAAGGAGCAAATGTATGTATTTGCCAGTGTCTCTGCAGGGAGTAGCCTGGAGTGCTTCTGTCAGGATTTAAAATTCCTTTGTGAAGCTTTAGGGGAAAAACTTTTCCACAGTGGCTGGGCTCAGTTATTGCTTCCCTTTCATGAGTAACTGTGTTAAACAAGAAACTGTGTAATTATCTGTATATGCTTTATATTAATGATTGTGTCTGTTCAAATCTGTAAACCATTACATATGGATGGACAGTGTTTTCTTTAAAAGGTAGTCAGGATTGGGCCTGAGGATCCTAGGCATTGTAGTCCTCCTGGAGCATGAGAACGAGCCTACAGTCAAAGTAAGAGGACAGTAAGATTAATTGTGATCATTAATTGACTGATAAAACAGAATAAATGGCTGAGACCATCTCTCATGTTTGTATTTTATCGTAACAGAGCTATTTATTTTCTGGTAGAATTAATTTGCAACAAACTGCTTCGATAGTGCTTTGGTGTTGTCAGGTGCTGTATTTTCACTCCAATGCTATAAGAATCGATGATGGACATTGCTGTGCAGGCTGATGTTTACTGAGTTGCTCTGAACAACTGTTATTTATGAGCTTGCACAGAATGGTTGTGCTTAGCAGATTCTGTAATAGAGATGGGTTGGTGTGTTTGGTTGGTTTTTAATCAAGAAAGCTTCTACTTAAAGTTTGGAAGTCATTTTACGCACTGACAGTTCATCAGGGCCTGGTTGTAAGGACCGTTTGATCCAAAGCAGACTTCATCATTTCCATGCTGCACAAACAGATGTTCCTGATTTTTATTATTTTTTTTTTCCACTTGAGTCTGATGTTTATGTTCTTTGACTTATGTGTGAAAGAATCCTACTGTTCCTAGGGCCTGACCTCTTTCCAAGTGCTCAGAAGGAAGAGTTCACTCATTACTTAACTTCTTTTTTTCAAATTCTCTGAGAAGTGTAGAGCTGAGATTTCTATAATGCTAGTAAACTGTTTTGCTTAATACATGCTTTTATCTTTCACCTCTTGCACCAGGTTCATCAGCACCAAGACAGGGGTGAGACCTTTCAATGCCAACTATGCCCTTTTACCTCCTCCCGCCACTTCAGCCTGAAACTCCATATGCGTTGTCATCAACATTTCCTCAGGACAGAATCCAAAGTGAAGGAGGAAATACCAGAAACTGAGGTGAAGGGGTCACCGCAGCTAAACAGTGACCCCTGCCTGGGACCACAGAGGGAAGGAGGTGGACCTGACCTTACGGGATCAGCATCTGTGTCTAAAACACCTGACGTGGCTGGGCAGCCTAGTGGAGGTATTCCACCTTTACTAGTGAAAGAAGAGCCCAAAGATGACAATGGCATTTCAGCTGCACCTTTTGCTCTTAGCACTGTTGACAGAGCTCCCAACAACACAAAGCTGAAAGACTCCTCTGACTTTGTGGCCAATACAGCATCAGCACTATTCAGCCAAGACATCTCTGTCAAGATGGCATCAGATTTTCTTATGAAGTTGTCAGGTAATTGAGCAGCAAGTGGCAGCATCAGCTGCTCCTTTGTGGGCTAAGAAATGCTTTGCCTTGGGTTTGCTAAGTCATGGAATTGCAGGGAGGAAAACATTGCAACTTCTTAATTTGTAATTTCTTGTTTCTTTTGGTAAGGAGAGGTGCGTGATGGAGGGAGGAGGGGAAACAGTGAGAGAAGAGAGGGATCTTGCTCTTTAATTGCTGGGTTTGGGAGTGAGAACTTTTTATCTAGGCTTTCACTTCATTGACAGTTACCTTGGCAAATCTTATTTGGTGTGTTTTTCAGGCATGCTGAATGCCTGTAGTTCTGGTTTGAAATTACTGAGGGTCACAAGCACCCAGCATGTTAGAAAATCGAGCTAAGTTCTCTGCCTTTACCCATCTGTATAATAGGACCAGTAAAGTATTGGTCACCTTCCTTTCAGAGTAGTGTTTGAGGTTTAACTTGTAAATCCACGTGAAGTATGAATGGTGCTGCATTTCATGATGATTAACACTTAAAAAGGGGAGTCCTAGAGCTTCATAAGTGGCTTTTAATTTTTTTTACCACTGTTACTGAAATCCATATCTATTGCAAAGCAGGTGTTTATTGTGTTTTCTTCCTCCTCTGTCAGATAACTGCAGCAAGAATGTTATTCATACATGAGACTCTGAAGTGGAAGATGCATTTAGGGTGGATCTGTTATATTTTATGAACTCTTTTATTGATTTGACTGAAGGCTCGGCCATGCTGGGGGGATGTGCTGTACTAAATGTTTTCCAAAATGACCTTTCATTTTTAAAGAGTAAACTCAGGAAAAGTGTAATCGAAGAAACTTCTGTTTCACAAGGACGTGGCAGTCACTATGGCAAGGTTTAGACTTTGGAGATAGAAGGTGCCCTTCTCAGTAGAGAACAATTGGTCATTCTTGTCCTTTAAAAGGAATGTAAGTTGCATTTTAGCAAATTTTATTGTCAGGTGAACTAAGCAATTAGCTCTGTCCCAATGCCATCGCTTTGGTGAAACTGCAGCCCTTTATTTAGGAAAGGCTTGCTGTCCTCATCCACCCAGACCTTTATACCTCTGGGATCCCAGTTCCTCTGACGAATGGGTAGGCACAAGTAGAATGGGTAAACACAAGAAATAAAGCCTGTGGCTTGGTGGAGCCAACCAGGAAAATGGGAAAGACCTGAGGACAAGCATGAGGTGAAATGGGCTGACACAAATGGTTTGCTGTGTGGGTTGGAAGAAGCCACCGAAACCTCCCCTTAAAAAAAACCCCAAGTAATCTGTTGATATAACTTAGTATTATGACCAGCAAAAAAAATGAGCGAGGATGAGTCTGTTTTAATTTGCTTGTACAATTTTTACTGGTACATTTTTCTAATTGAGCTTCAAGTTTGGACTCTTTACAGCTGCCCCATATATGTTGTCGTTCTGATGTCTATCTTAAATTTGGGTTGCTGGGCACAAAGTGGCTGAACACGTCAACTGTATTGCCCTGTGGATGATGGTGCTTGGGATGGCTGCATGCAGCAAGAGTGAGAGGAGGAAGCAGGAGGGGGGGAAGCCTGAAAGCTGAGAAAACATACAACATTTTGATGGGTTGATTTTCACATAGCATTTGATGGGGAGCTGTTTACAGTTTGGCAGACTGTCGTGTTTTCAGTGTCTGATCCATTGGCATCAGAAAAAGGGTTCAAAGGTACATTATTCATGCAAAAGGCCTATGCAGTTATTTTATGGTGACTTACTAAAGGTCTTGAAGCCTGACTTATATGTACTGTTACCTAGCAACATGTTATGAAGTCACTAAGGGAGTGAGATGTATCTGTAATTTTGTATGTGTGCATATTTGGATGAAAATGTACTGCCAGTCACCAAGTTTACTACACAAGAAGAGCAATGTTAAACGGCAAGGAATTTCTTTTCTCTGGAGATTTATATTGTGTTGTATATATTTAGCTCATGCTTTCCTCCGTACAGTGTGCATAAATTTAGAGTAGAATTAATTCTCTTTTAGCAAGTTGGCTAAATATTAGCTGCAATTTTTGACTGCTTGCTGTGCTGAACTAAGTCCCTTTGAGTAATTTCTTTATTACAACACTCTCTTATTAGGCCCGTCAGAACTTCAATTATTGGCCCTACCTTTTCAATGACATAAATCTTCTGACATCTCAAATTGTATATGCCAATTGTAACAGCCAACGTAGATTTGTCAAGACCAAATTATGTCAAAACAATCTAATTTTCTTCTCTGACAGGCCTTGTGGCTAAGAAAGAAGCAGTAGATAGATATATAGACTTTTAGCATTTGGCATTTATTCTTATTGAGTATTGATGGTTTCAATGAACTTTATTTCTGCTTGCCAATGTTTATTGCTCTTCTCCTTGGTTGGTGTCAGTTTGTGAGCCTCCAGTTTCATGGGAGACCTCAGGGCCTGTTGGTTTTCATTTCCGTGCAGTTCCAGCCTCTCATTTTTTCAAGCGTGCGACTCGGAGTGCTCATCTCCCTTCATACCTAAGGGCTACAGTTCCCAGAGGTGTAACTGGTGCACCTAGGATGAAAGATGCTGCAAAATGGATATTTTTTTAACTATTATGAATTTTAAAATGGAATCTTAATAAGAGTGTATATAATCTAGATTCTCAGTATTATTTCTGATTGTGTCATGTAGTGTCTTTCTAGTCAGGATGAAGCGGGTGTCAGATGGTTGGAAAACAGTACACTGGAAGTAGTTTGCAGTCAGAAGAGTCACAGTCCAAAGAGTTCTGTAAGAAATGTGAAGAGTTGCACAGATACAAACCCAGGAACAACTAGCTGGGTAGCAGTTGTGTGGGAAAAGAACAGGAGTTAACAATGTCATACTGGTGTGAAACGGGCAGTCGTTGTACTGGGATGTATACAGACAGAAACTGCCTCAAAGAAGGGAGAAATGGGCCAGCTCTTCTCAGTCTTGCTGAAGTCCAAGGTTTTGGCACTGTAGTTTATGAAGAGTGCAGACAGTTGGAAAGACTTCAGAGGAGAGCAGCAGAAATGACTGGAGGTTTAGAAAGCATGGCCAGTGAGAATGGACAAAAGGGAGTGAGTTGTGAAGCCTGTGGAGAAGACTGAGAGTCATTAATAAGCCTTTAATGCATTTAAAAGTTTGTCATGGACAGAAGGAAATAATCTTTTGGTGATTCATTATAATGAGGATCAAAAATAACAGGTTTATATTACTGTAGAGTTTGACATGAGGAGAATCTCTCCAAAAGTTGAGGTAGCTAAACTTCTGTGATAGTTTGGCTGGAGAGATTGTGGCATCTCTGCCACTGCAGAAATGTAAAAGTAGGTGAGATAAGTACCTGTCATCTATTGATCACGTATTAGGCAGTAGGGTGAACTAGATCTCTGTATCTCAGTCAGTGAACCATAGGACATCAGAAGCAGTAGCAAGAATCTTCAGCTGAACAAAAGCAAGCAGTGAGCTGTAGAGAAGCTAAGTGGGGAAAAAAATATACAGATGTTCAAAGCTAGACCTGATTTTGAGTGGGCCGGAAATGAATTGGGGTGAGATTGCTCAAAACCACTTCTGATTTATTTATTTATTTATTTATTTCTCTTCAGAAAGGTGTAGAGGAACTTTAAGATTTAAAGATGTTGAGAAACATGGGTGTGGGTGACCTTTTGAGATCCCTTCAGCCCTAATTCTGTGTCGTTGCTTGCCAGAAAGAGTTGTAGTTGCATGTTTTGTGCAGTAAGGCATTGCACACATCACCAAACGTAAATCTAAAAAATAAGAACGAAACTTGAAAGTTTTTCCAGATTCCATTCACTAGGTCCTACTTTAAGATAGGAGATGCTTTTAAATTCACAAGAAATTTTCAAGGGCTCTCTGAAATGTTATTTAAATTTGCAAAGGGTTATTGTTTGTAGAGATGATTAGCAAGTGACTAAACAGCAGGATATTTAAGCGTGGGCATGTTCTGACATTCAGACCTTCCCCCTCTTACTTCAGTAGGACTGGTTGTATGCTTTAAGTTGCCTGAGTACTTTGGTGGATCAGTGCTTTGCCAGAATGTTTTCTTCCCCGTGTCCAGTAATTCCACACTGAGACTTTGTAACTGCATCCATATTTTAATTTGCGGAGTTATTTGCTTTTCCTCTTTCAAAGTTTTCAGTGGCAGACATTGCACAACACATCTCTTTAAATACTGACGTCCTTCCACCCGCTCCTGAGGCTTGTTTTCTTTTGTACTACCCCCCAGCTCTCAGAGTGATCCAGCTCACAAAGGCGGGGTTGCTCTAGCACAGTTATTACTGTGCCCATGTCCTGCGCCGCAGTTACTTTTCATAACACGGGAAAATAAATGAATCCCATCAAAATGAATGGGATTCTTGCACTATTGATCTCAAAGGAATTCTGTGTGGAAAGAGTAATTGTAAAGCATACTTCATTGCTGGCCCCTCTCCCCCCACCTCGCTGTGCTCACCCAGTGCATTACTCTAGAAAGCCTGGCTCTTCATCTCGTGGTGGCATGTATTATCAACTGTGCCCTGCTTTGGCAGTTCTTTTTATGTCCCCCGAGTTACTTGCATGGAAACACTTTAAAATAGGAGAAAGGAGAGATAACGTGCTGAGGGTTTGGGACTGGCCACGCTAAACAAACGAGAAACGGTGTTTTCTCCCAGTTGAAGTTATATCTGTTGTCACTATTGTGGGAGGAGTCAAATCTTTATTGTGGAAAATAATGCCACCGTGGGACCTTGGGGACTGTCCAAAGTATTTGGACTTTGCATTCCATTAATGGAAAAATGAAATAGCAAATCACCAGACAGCTCCATACATAATATTAGTAGATAAGCTAAGCAATCAGATAATTTGTTCTGTTTGGCTCTTGAAAATTACTGCAGTCCTTAAAGGTAACAGAAGTAATTTGCAAAGTTGTAGCATTTGCCATCGACAGTGCTGAGCTGAGTGGCTTCAACTCTTCAAACAGCTATTTTTAATAAAATAAAGGTGCATCCAATTAAATTGTCATAATTGATGTATTTGTGTAGCAAGTTCCGAAGAAAAGACCATGCTGCTTATAGTTAGAATTCATACTTTGTGCCAGAATGTAAAACTTCAATTAGAATATGTAAGCACGCAGGACTGGCAATTACTGAGCCATATCCTCAAGTTAAAAATACTGTGAATTCCATAATGCTGCTCTCAGTGTAAATACCCCTGATGTCATCAAGTTTTGTCTCTGAATTGTCTCTTCAGATTCACATTTTCATAATTTCCATATAGACCTTTAATTTAAAATAAGACCAAAAATGACAATAGCACAACTAATTAAAACTTGGGCAAATAAAAGCTTGTACTAATCTTTGCCACTGACATACCCACCACCCTTATAATCTCTTTTCAGCAATTGCTAGTCTTACATCTGTAATTTCCTAACACCCTGAAAATCATACCCACCATGTTTTGCACCTTGAAGGAATATGTAGAATTTAGCAAGATAAAGCGTTGTAGACTCTGTTCCAATTCAGTCCTTTAAGATGCAGAACAACAAACTGCTTTTTTCTGTATTCAGCCCATTACAACTTAAAAGAAGACATGATTCTGGACCAGCTCTGTGCTTACAGATTAGTTTTAATATCTACACAAACTGTTATACTTGGAGTATAAGACTGGACTAGACTGATGGCTCCTTTGCTTCCCTCTTTACACCATTACCTTGGGCAGGAGTCCGAGCTCAAGAGCCTCTCTGTCACATCTATGCAAAACAGGAATTGAAGACATGGTTAGTTCAATCATCTCTTGATTGTTTGGTTTGGTTTTGGTTTTCTTGAACAAACGTAAAGGTCAGCAGAGTGGTGTTTCTCTCCTCTGTTTCTGTTCCTTCGTAGTGAGAAGAAACTTCCATACTGCAGAAATTCTTTCCTATCGGCAACTAATTTGCCTTTGCTCCTTTCACTCTCCTCCCCCTCTTTTCTTCAGTTCCTCAGAATTTTAGCTATTCTGCTGTTATTTTGATTTTTACCCTGAAAGGAGAAGATGGTCTTGGCAGATACTACAAACTTGTTTAGCAGGTGGAACTTTGGTTATGTAACAGCCATCGTGGGGCATGAGGGGATGTGTGTGGCCCTACTGGTGCATTAGCAGATTCCCTAGTTCCTCTATTCCACTTGGACTAGAACAGGGTGAAACTTTGAGGGGACCGTAGCAGGACTGGTTATTCTCCGTTATTCTGTGTCTCATTTTGCTCAACTACAACTTTCAATGCTGAGTGCCATTGAGTTGCAAGTAGCTTTCTTGTTGGCAGTTCCCATCGCTTCCTTGGAGCCCTATTAGGTTAGTTTATTTGGCTCAGAGCAAAGGGCTTTGGAAATGAGATGTAGTTGAGTTAGCACTCCCGAGTGGGTTAGGTAACATAGGGTGCTCTGGGACAGGTTAATACTCAGGGCAGAAGGCACTAAAAAGAAGTGAGAGTCCAGCTAGACTGTTCTTCCAGAAGAACAGTGTTTCTCCTTTTGGGCCACTTACCATGAAGACAGCCCCTGTGTTTAATAAGTTGAACAGTATTTTTCAGCCCGATTGGACCCTAGGCTGGAAATTCTCCGACAGGTTTGAGTTGCATAGGTTTTTCTTGCAGAGCTCACCAGCCATGGTTTCTGCCATGTTTGTACCCCTTACTTATTGAAGGTCATCAAATCTAAGCTGTGGTCTCTGTGCAGAATGCCAACACTTACCTGCACATTTCAGTTACTGGAGTGAAGACTCAAGTCCTGCTCTTTATTGACCATAACTGCCTTGAGGACAATGATGCTCAGTGCTGGGGAAGTGTGTCTTCTAAATACTGCAGAACTCATCTGTCAAAGGTCCTTGGTTTCTTCCAGTCACCACAGCTCACAATTTACCACCTGGAATGGAAGGCTTCCCGTGTCATTCAGATGCTCTAGCTCCAGTAGGACCTGGATAAAACACTGTCCTTTCTTTCTCTGTACAAGTCATGCCATGGTTCTCTTGCCACGGTGGCTCTGAGGAGAATCACAAAGGGAGGTTTTCCTGCAAGATCTCAAGGAGACCAGTTCAAATTGCAGTGCCTTGTGGAACGTGTCCTCACTTTCCCCTTTTCCCTCAGCTCTCACTGGCCTGCTCTCTCTCATCTTCGTAGCTGTAGCCAGGCATCACTTGTAAAATAACCAGCAGTGTGCTGTGGTGGTGTCTGCATCGAAAGGAACCGTGATGACACTGTAGGTGCTTTTTTCTCATGGCCTTTTTTGCAATAGCATTTTTGTTGTGGGGTTTTGTTTCCTTTTTCGTGTTCTTTGCTCAGACAGATGGAACAGTGACGAACTCCTTGCTGATTGTGACTTGTAACATTGAGCTTGGCTTGAAGTAATCAGCCCATTTTTCCTCTTTCAATTGTAAACATTTTGAGCATTTAGGAATCCTCGTA
This sequence comes from Actenoides lindsayi, assembly GCA_025331215.1. Lineage (NCBI taxonomy): Eukaryota > Metazoa > Chordata > Aves > Coraciiformes > Alcedinidae > Actenoides > Actenoides lindsayi. The sequence goes on along the minus strand of WTSP01001141.1, from coordinate 84,606 downwards.
AGGGGACTGATGCAGTTAGCGGAGTGTTTCAGATTAGTGGCAGATGCCCAAAGCTTTTCTTATGGCATTTGGCAGTTTGAGGGAAGTGTTACAACTTTCATCGTCTACTTTTGCCAAATGGATCAAATGATTCTAGATGCCAGGAAGATAAAAATCAGCAGTCTAGAATCTTCTTTGATCTGTTTTTTAATGGATGTGGAACGGAACAAATGGAGAATTATCAGCCCTGCTTGAGAGACTGCTGCTGCCTGCTGGTTGTGTTTGCTGGGGGATGGTTTTCGTGGGTTTGTTTGTTGGGTTTTGGTTGGGTTTTTTTCCCTCACTGTGTATTTCAGAATTGCCATGTTTTTTGGATTCATTCTTCAGGCAAAACATCCTTTAGTCTGTTCTCATTGCAGTTCAGAATGAATGTAAATTAAATACAAATTAAGTATATGTATGTGTATCTATTTTTGTATGCAGATAGAAAGTTTTATTCCTTCTGGGGTGTAATAAATTTGTAGTTCAAATACACTTTAATAGACTTCAACATCATCTTCTTAATCCTTTTCTAGTTCTAATTTTTTAAAGATTGCTCAATCATAGTTTGGTTTGGGGTTTGTTTTTTTTTAATTGGTCTCAGTCAACTTTTAATTTCCCTTATTTGCAATGTTTTTTCTTACATCTGTTTATTGTTCTCTGTAATATGACTCGTGGGTGCATCAGAAGTGGTGCTGTTTCCCATGTGTTAGCACTTTTGCCCATAACTGTGGATCCAAGATGGGACAGAGACAAGAGCGATGGGGATTTTTGTTGCTTTTGGGGTCATTTGGATTTTGGTTTTGGATGGAGTTTTTTTTCCCATCGAGTTTTAATGTATGGATATGGTAGACTGGACAGCCTCCCCTGTTTTGTTCTGTTTTTTCACTTGTCCTTCTATTTAGGCTTCATTTACATTGGAATGTGCTTTAGTGTATTTCAAGAAAGACAAAGCCCCATTAATTGAAGCAGTTGGGTTGAAACCAAACCAATAGTTGTCTGATTTTATTTATTCTTGGTTTCTGGGCAAAGGAAGATGAGGTAAACAACTTTTACATTTTTTTTCTATTTGTCTACAGTTAAAATCTTTGACTTTTGGAAAGTGTGGTCAGTTGAAGGAATGTGCTGTTAGTAAAGAAATAAACCCCTACTTCTTCCCTAATTTGTTAATTCTGTCTTCTGCCCAAAGCAAAGCAGCTAGAGTAGGCAGAACCAGCAACATAGGTAAGAACAATAATCTGTATTTCTTTTCTTCTTCACGTAACAGTGCCACATGCACATCTTCAGGACTCCTCTGGGTTGTGGGACTATGACCAGCTTTTTATTTCTCATAGCTGGTGTCTTGTAGACCCATACACGGACAAACTGATACACAGATCTCATGAAGAGCTCGTTTAGATTGTCTGATTTTGTAGACTGATTGACCTGTTGTCAGCTTAATTTCAGCATTGTTATCCTGGGTGATGGCTCAGAAGTGTGAGGGAGCACTGTTTTGTAGCAGCACAGGCTGTCACAGTAGATCTAATGTGTGGGGTAGGGAGAGAAAGGGCGAGTGAGACATAGGAAAGGAGGAAAACCTGATGGATGCCCTCTTCAAGTCATTCTGGGTATGTCACTATCATGGAACTATCTAAACTCTGACATGACCTACCTTGAATTTTTGGTCCTCTGAGCTATACAGACTTTCATTTCAGTAAAATTTGAGAATACTTTGGGATGAAGAGCATAGAGGTACCACTTGACACCCGCTCTTAGATTTGCTCAAATTGGCTGTTGCGTTTTGGCTTGATGATAAGAAGGTTTAATAAATGCTGATTTCTTACAAAAGTGTCCCCTTTGACCCCCCCTTCTTGTGGAAGGGGAATCCGTAAGGGATCTGCCACTGCGTACTATACTGACTGACTGCAAAAAGTTCCTAGTTTAAGGCTGTGATATAATATGACTTCTGTTACAGTGACTCCAGGAGGGTATGGATGTTTTTACATTGTTCTTAACCTGGCTTAGGATGGACTGTGGTGAATGGTTGCAAACTTAACATTGATCTATGCATGTGAGTTTAATATCACCTCTCTACTGCAGATAGTCAAAGGGTGTGCTCACCTGGTCTGTAGTCTGTAGTGCTTCCTCATTGTTTGCCCTGGTCCATGGGCAGAAACATAGCTGATTTCACAGGTGAATGATTCTTCTGAGTGGGTCATTTTTACCTCTTTGCTCAAACTCATGTTTCCTTTCTTTCCTGGGACAATTTGAATTAATATCTTCTTGACATTAATAAATTAAAAAGATTTTATTTTCTTTTCCCCCCTCCACGTTTCCCTGAGAGTTTAGGCAGAATGCTCTCTATAAGTTCTATCAGTTACACTCAGCTCCCTCTGGAAGTATTTTTTGTATCAGTAGCAGCTAGAGCAGCATGGTTTAAAAGAGAAGGAAAGCAGAAGGTAGTGTGGTATAGAAGTTTTGGGGCTGCTTTTTTTCTTTTGTTTCTGTTCATCCCTGGAACAGACTCAGCTAGAAAGATGTAGGCCTGGATAAAGAAGACACATGGATTTTTTTATTTTTTTTTTTTAAAGTATCTTGGTAAAGTTGAGATTAGGTTTGAGAGAGGCTTAACCTGTTTTTTGATTCATTAAAGCAGGCTTTAATGTTTCATGTTTCTGCTTTTGCTCTTTTTTTTTAAATGAAAAAGTAATTCCTAATAGTGATAAAGTGCTTATAGGTCATTAAAAATTACATCTATATAGATAATTTAATTTCTGAAGTAACGAAGAGCACCATTGTGTATGTACATGCTGCTTGTGTCTACATTATTTATACCGCTTGCTTTCATCTTGTTCTTTGGTATTAGTTTGCCAACCAGTAACAAAGGAGAAAAATCAAACAACTCTGAAATATAAACGGAAAAGATTTAAGCATTGTGTTACAGGGTGATGTAGCCCCTCTAAAAAATAATATTAAAAAACCTTACCTCCAAACACAAAACCACAAAACAATGGACTGTGTCAAAAATGAACAAAGCTCCAAGTATCAAACGGAAGTGTCTGTTTGTGATAAAGATGCTGATTGTATCCCGTACCTTAGGGCTGAGATCTCTGGGAGATGGTGAGCACTTCACAGTGGGATGCAGCAATTCAGATTCTCTCTAGGAGTCAGAGTTTGAGGGAGCTGCTGAGTGGGAAAGTATCTGAGAAAATCAGCCAGGAAAGTGAGGAGCTGGAGCGTAGGTAAGAAGCAGTGAAGAGGAGGAGAAAGTAGACCAAGGGCTTAAGCAGGTGAATGTTGCTGGACTTTGTGGTGATGATTTGGTCTGTTAATACCCTGCCCTTCAGTTGGATGGTGCCATCCCTGTGATATGCCAGTTCCTTGGCTTTTCCTGTTCATGTAGCAGGTTTGTAAAACAAACAGCTCTCTGCAGCAGGCAGTGCACGTTGGCTTCTAATGCCCTGCTGCGGCCTGTGAAATGGGTGGGGGAGAACATCCTGCTTCCGTGGTCTGACTTGAGATTTGACAGAGCTCATCTGCAAGAGTCATTCATGAAGGTAGGCAGGGGATTGTCGTGCAGAAGGAGGACAATATGTAGGAGAGGTAGTGAGGTAAATGGTGAGAGAGCTTATAAAGATAACACAGTGGGGACGCTGCACTACCTTTCATATTTGTAGTGACAAAGAGCGGTGAGAAAGATGTAGACATGTCAATGTTTAGAGCACTGAACAAGTCTTCTGCTGTGTGTTACTGAGAATTAAAAGTGAAATTTTGAACAAGAAAAAGCTACTAAGACACAGGGAAGAAAGAACCTCTTAATGGTCAAACATAAGGAAATACTAAAAATGCAGCTTCTTTCTCTTCCTGATTGTCATGCCATCTGCCTAGGAATTTATATCGCTTGGGTTTGGAAGTATTAAGAGGTGTTCTTGGCTCTATCCCTTCAACCAAATGCAGTGCAAAGGATCTACTGCTGTCAAAGTGTATTGGAAAGACTGTTCAAGAACAACATTGTTCAGTGTGTAGATTTTAGGCAGCCCCAAGGACTCTGTTTCCCTCTCTGAGGCTGGGCAGCTGCTTACATGGAATATTTGCAAGGATTACTTTAAACTTGCTTGCTTTCTTTTTTATGCACATAGAACCTGGAAAGGTGCTCTAACAGCATCTTCCAGTGCAGAGCTGTCTTCTGAAAATTCCTCTGTTCTCTGTTTTTTTTAACAAATACCAACTTTTAGGACCTAAGAATTTGTTGTCTTTTCTCTTTTACTCCCCTCTTAGGTTTTCTATCTTTCTACTCTTTGTCTCTTGCCTTTTTTCTATGCTCTAAGAACTCAATATGTAGTACTTACGAGCTTTGCCAAATTTGCCTTACGTGAAATGATCTTTTAAACTTCCATCAAGCCTATAGAAGACCTACAGACCAATGGCCAGGGGAATGCTTTTATGGTTTCTTCAGCTCTGGTACAAGCAGTTTTTGTCTCAGAACTGTCCCTTTGTACAAAAGATGCAGAAGTCTGTCTACCTCTTGAAGCATCTTTGAATACTGTTTGAGATGCTTGCTTCCATACCAGCTCTAGCATTTCTTAGGTTATGGTTTCTTCCTGTTACTATCTGCTCTATGATTATATATTATATACCTCATTAAGTCTCACTTCTTTCCTTCTCTTGACAGCTGCAAATCAAAAAGAGCCTTTGACTCCTAAATTTAAAGTGAAAGAGGAGCCTAAGGATGAAGAAGCTGCAAGTTCAGCCTTGTCTCAGTCTGGCTATGCATTCAGCCAGGAATCCGAAGCCTCAGCACCAAACGTCCCTGAGGAGAAACTCAAGCCCCAGGAAGCGCAGGCGAATGTGATGAGGCAAGACATGTCAGTCAAGGCAGCATCTGAGCTCCTCATGAAGCTCTCAGGTAGATATTTAATTTGCTAATATTCCACTTTTTTTCTTTTTCCTTTTTTTTTAATGTATGCTGGAAGGGTTGCCTTGCAGAAGGAATGTTCAGCTTTAGCAGGAAGTGAAGGAAAAATTGGAAAGGTCTACACGGGTTCGCGTACATAAGATGTCTCGGTTTAGTCTGTCTCCATAGTATTTAATTATCTGTGCTCTGGTTTTCAAATTAATGATTATGGCATAAGTCAAAAGAAATGATGCCTCAAAGCTTTTAGATGCTGTCATTTTTTAAATGTACCAAAACATATTAATTCATTAGTATCATAAGAATATGTGTCTGTACTGTACCTGACATAGCTTTATAAGTGATGCCTTTTAAAGCCTTTTTTTAAAGACTTTTTTCCTGACAATATCTTGTACTCAAAATTGTAAGATACACTGATTAAAAAAAAAATTATGTAAACTGAGCCAGCTTTCTGCTGTTAGGGAGACCACTTGAACTTGCCAGCGTTACCTTAGCAATACATCCTTGTGCCAGACAAGGAGTCAGCATGCATGTGTGTACACATATGTACTCTTACAGCTGGGGGCAGTCAAATAAAAACCTACGTTCTGCTAATTATGCTTTGTCTAACTGTCAGAATTGAGGCTTAACTCTGAGGAAAATTACAAGAGTTGAATACTCCCTGCTGGGAACAGGGTAAGTGAATGACAGAAAGGCTTTGAGCTTCTAATAGACTTCAGATTTTAGGACCAAAATGTGAAAGTCAGGCTGGGAGCCTGGGTTTCGTAGTTCCACACCTAAACTGGATCAGTTAGTTTTTAAGTCTTCTCCAAAACTGGACATTATTTTTTAAGTATGCCAAAGTCAGGTAAGAGGTGCCAGTGGAAATGCTTACAAGTTTAGTAACTTCTGAGATCCCTGACAAACCTAACTGAAAAGATTTGGCTTTATTGGATACTGTCACCACTGAATTTGAGCTCAAATGTGTACCTGAAAGGCTATAACTGATTAGGATCTCCCCCATAAATTCTGACATGTAATTAGTTCACTCCTGTTCGTTCTTGCACACTTTAATTTGCAGAATTTGAATCATTGATTTGCAAGCCTTCCATGTTAATGGTGTAAAAAGTGCTTCCCAGGTACAAATGCTGATCAGAGCAGAAGCTTCCCAGTTTTTCTCAGACTCCCAAATACTAAACATTTGATTATAGGTAGAATACGCTACTGCTGCTGGTAACTGGTTTGAGTGTGGTGCTTTGGTAATGGAACTTTTCAGACCAATGAACGTTAACCTGTGACTTTATTTTCCTTTGTGCATATAAATTGATATCTCTATCTTCATAAAGAAGAGCTCCGTAACTTAGTGATTTCTCAAGTACTTCAGAGACACTAGGGTTCTCGATTGTGAGTCTTGAATTCAGCACTAGCAGGCTGTGTTTAAATAGTTTTATAACAGAATGTTATATTAGACTATTTCTGCCTTAAATATTTGGGTTTCTGAGTGAAATGGCGTGTATAAAATCTCGGTCAAGTCTTCAGTCACTTCTGCTGGGAGCTCCCCTTAAAGATTGTAGTAAGAAGTACACCAGTTTAAAATGTCTTCTAGGATCTCTCAGTGATTGAGCAGTCGTTGTTGGCGGTGATCTTTTTGGTGAGTCCCTAAGTAAAGCGTTCCTCTGGGATTGACTGGGTCGGTGTTGCTGCAGTTGGTATCCCTGAACCAGCCAGTGGGGGGGTTACACCAGCTCTGTCACACAGCCTGTTCTTAACCTGCACTTGGCTGAACTGCCATCTCCGGCAGGTTGTAAAGGAGGAGAACACGAAGGTAAAGTTCAATGTAGGACAAGTACCATTGGAATACCTAAGATCAATAGCCTCTTTAGTGGTTTGGTTTTGGGGTTTTTTTAATGTTTATTTTATCTGGTGGAGTACTCTTGAGATTACTCTTGACTTCCCAGCTTGTCTTTAGCAGTTCTGCACTCTGGTTTTGGTGATTTAGAACTGAAACAATTAAGCCACTTCTTTGAAATAAAGTGAAAACAAGAACAAACTTCCTTCTTTTTCCTGGTACTGGAAGAAGGGGGGGGGGGGGGGAGGGGGGGGGAATCCCAAAACAAACAGTATACCTGGTAGCTCTGCTGTCTGTGGGAAATCCTCAGTCAAGTGCCCTTATTAGATTTGATATATTATATAATTGGGTTTCAGTCAGGTCTTTCCGGGCTCTATATGTTCTTGGTAAAGACTGAATGTATTACATCCTCGCTTCGTTATTTTCACTTCCTTCTGTGTAATACTGTCTAATTACCAAAACCTGCACTGCACACAAATTCAGCAAAGGATTTCTGACATACTATTATTTTGGTTTCTGCATTTCTGACATACATGCTTTCGTTATCCCCTGAGAGATACTATTGCTGACTCTTGCAGCCTCATGGGAGCCCCTTGGGATTTAGGTATAGACCTTGCCGTCTGCTTTCATGTGAAGGGTACACTGGCTTCTGTTTTTCACTGGGAGGTCTCTTTTTCCAAACAGAGATTCTGTGTTGCTGTTGCTAGCTCTTAGCTGAGCTTGTACAGTGCAGTGGAAGGCCTTCCTAGCTCTGGAGCCTAGTATGAGCTGGTGTGTGTTGTAAATCACCAGCCCCTATAGTGGAGAGACTTACCAGCCACACAGAAACTACTCCAAAGCTAGGAAAAGTTAGAACACTAAACATATTTTCCTGTAGAACATGACCAGAACACTTGCTAGTTGTCATTGTAGGGGCAGATGTATAGCAACAAGAGAAAATTCCATGCAGCTGGCTATTTTAGTTCTGCTAAATAGATAGTGGAGTGGGGCAAATCACTCTCATCTAGGTTTGGAAGGTTGCCATCCCTGCAAGAATTTACATTCTTACTAAAAGTTGCCCAAAATCACTGATAAGAAATGGAAGTAATGTATTTCAACTATACCCTAACCAGTTTTCTAAGTTTTTACCAGTTCTCCTTCATGGAAAAGCTAATTTCTTTCTCAAAATGTTTACTTAAGTGGTGCACCCAGTGATCCCCGGTCAGTTTTATACTCTTAGTCTTATAAATTGAAAGGTAGGTTTCAGAGAAGACTGAAATTTAAAACCAATGTTTGCATTTACGTGCTAATGTTTAGGTCTAAAAACTCATTTTCTGTTGAAATGATTGAGATGCTAATATGTTTTGGGCATGTATTATCTCTCAGAAGCATAGTGTTTTGTCTTTCTGTCCAAAAATGAATGCATAGCTGGAGGTGTATAAAGCCTATTCCAGGTACTAGCGTTTTCCAAATAATGTTTTACCCTGGTGCCTTGAACTAAGACATTGGTATGTCCCTGTCTTTCCTAGAAATGTTGTCTGAATCACATTTGCCTTTATTTCAGCTATATCTTATTTGTGAAATGCAGTCATTTTACATTTCAGTAGCAATTCAGGTTGTTTCCCTCCTCTTTATTTTCAGTGGATCAAATCCCCACGTATCTCACATACCCTTGTTAGCACTAGGAAATGCATGACCTTTGTACTATCCACTTCCTTTGGGGTTTTTTTGTTCTTCAGTCCTCGGGTCACACAGTGCTTCTTGTATTACACCAATTCCCCAGTACCAACAATGTGTCATAATTTGGGGTTATCAGCAGATAATTAGCGTGTGCTTTCTTTTTGTTCCAAGGTCATGAAGCAAAATGTTGTGTACAATAGATTCCCAAAGCATTCTTGATCAACTCCACTTATTATCACCTAATTATATATGACAGTTTCTCTTTCAGCACAACTGGTTGTTGCGGGGAGGTTGGTGGTTTTTGGTGCTTGGGTTTTTTCTGGTTTTGATTGTGTTTATCCACTTGAAAATGTTTATGCTGATTTCCTATTTCAAGCCTTGCAGTTTATTTCTTTACACTATATCTTGCATTTAGACAAAACCACATGGATTAGAACTTCAAGGAAAAAGAATGATACCACATTTCTAGCATAAGATAAAGGCCCAAACATCTCAATTCTACTCCCATTCCAAAAATGGCACGTTGTGTGTTAGGGGACAGCGAGGTAAAGGACTATCTGAGAAGTCTTTAAATTGGCAGCCTCTTGGTTTGTTGTTACTATGGTGAAGAAAAAGTATGTGACTCCATTCTCTGGGTGAGGTGGGGGACAGAGGAACTGACCTTACACTGACTATAATATTTCTGTTCTAACTTCTTGGACTGTTGTAGGAAGAGCTAAGCTGCTGTCTGTGGAGACTGCTGTTGGCAGGACGTCCTAAGAGGCTCCGCACCTAGATTGCAGGGGAGCTGTCAGCAGTGCCTTCATCCCTGCTTAGAGAGCCTTGATACTGGGCAGAGGAGTCAAAACACAGGGAAGGCTTTTGTTCCTTGATCTCTAAACAGCTCACTAGGAAGTTCTGGGCAGCAACAGCAGATGAAGGCCAGAAAAGTTACCGGGTATGACCCAAAACAAGACTTTCTCTTGATGGGTGCTGCAGACATGACAAGTCATGGATTAAATCCCACTACTGGCCAAGTGGCTTTTTGTTGTTTTGTGGTTTGTTTGTTTGGTTGGGGTCTTTTTGTGGTTTATTTGTTTGGGTTTTTTAACCAGTAGAGAGGTGTGAAATTGATTGTGAATGATTAAAGTGAAGCTGTGTTTTGATTACAGTATACAAAAAAGGTACAGGTTTCTGGGTGGCTAGATTTATTATCGCAATGGGTCGGGTTCCAGATTTGGTTTTGGGATTTTGAGACTCTCCTGCCAATGCTGTGCTGCACGAAGTTCATATCAGGCCATGGTGTGTTCATTCAGTTTAATAAGCTTTTCCGTGACATCTGCATAATAACATAATCCCCAAAGAACTCAGCTAGTAATGGATTCTTACCAATTGCTGGGGTTTGCCATGTTTCGTGACAACATTGCTGTCTAAACCCAAAAGCAGGAAAAATGTGGAAAAATATTGCCCATTCACGGGAGAAGTGTGGGGTGGGAAGGATGTAAGTTTGCAAAAGTCTAACACCCCCCCACACCTCCCCATAGATCTTAAAACTCCACAAAGCAACAAAATCACAGAAAACCAAGTACCTTATAATAGAGCCTAACTTTTAGTTCAGTAGGTGCCATACTATTTGAGTTATTGCAATTTATCTTCTTCCTTTTTTCCCTGTCAGGGTAATCTTGACTTTTAATGAAAAACCGTGGTGTTTAAAAGATTAAATAATTTGGAGTATTAAGAAATTGGAATATCAGTGGTTCAAATGTGCTGCTTTCAATGTTCTGGATTTTTTTTTAATCTGATTTTATAATTTTTGTTTTATTATTGTCCCACTTCTTTCGGCATTGTCACTGAAGAGTTTAAACAAACCCCCCAAATCTTTCTCTTTACTGCTGTTCTTTGGTGATGTTCAGACAGGTGGGAGTGGCCACAAAACTATGGAAAGGGGGAATGTCATTTTTTTTTTCCAAGTGTCAGGGGATTGTGGATGCACAGCAGAAGGGCCTCTTGCAGTCTCCCTTGCCTTTGGAGAGTCAGCTTATAAAGGTGGGAGAACTGGAGCCAGGCTCTCTGCAAAGGTGCAGCTTGCTTCAGAAATGCCAGACTAGAATTTTCTGGAACTGGGAGAATTACGTAGATTGGAGTACAATGTAAAATAAGAATTCACTGCACGGGTAGGCTTTTTTATCAAATTCTTCTTGATCTATGCTTTGAGAGGTTGGCTGTGTTCTTCAAGTAGGATGGTCGTACCCTTTAAGCACAAGGAGCAGCAGATGAATATCTTCCATCTATTGCTTTAATTTGCTCCCCTTTTTTTTTTTCTTCCTTAATTTTTGTTAAACTAAGCAAAATTCTCTAACATGGAAATTCAGAGATTTCGTGTTAACAAACACGAGCTATTTTATGATTTTTTTTTTTTTTCCTAAATGTAAGATCCTGTTACATTGATTCAATGCCCATTGACATTGTCTTATATAAAAGAGCAGTTTGGAAAAAAAAAAACCCACCCCAAAACCTAGCAAAATAAAGCATCAAGCACAGCGCCCTAGGGAACGTCAGATGTTACGTGTTGTGTCTCTGCAGCAGAACCTTCAGGGCTTGCCAACTGTTCCCTACCTCTGAGGTTTTATTTAAGCTGTTTTAGGGCATGTTTATTTCTAGCAAATCAGAACAATTAGCATAACAAAATGCCTGATTCTCCATACTGAAAGCTTTTGAAGTCGGTACAAGTTGACCCACCAGTTACCCCTGTCTGCTTGATTGTGATAACTGGTACATGAGCCCAATTTATGAGACATATGGGAGAGGCTTTCTTTTCTAAGTTGATTCATAAAGTTGATTTGTAAAGCTGACGGGTATTTCAGCAAATATGAGCAACTTAGAATTCTAGTTGCAGGACGGAGGTTTAAATACAATGGTGGGAAGAAGCATGAATGATTTAACAAGGATCCATTTGATTTCAGCAGTGGAAAGTTATTGGACAGGTAATGTATCAGCAAAAGCAATATTTACGACATGACTTGTGTTTTTTATTAAGTCTGTGCTCTTGGTTTTGACTTTCATCTCAAATAAAATGAAAAGCAGACTGTGCTGCATCAGAAAAGCATGTTCAGTTCACCCCTCTAGAGCAGGTGGGTGCTGCATATGATCATGGAATAGTTGGGTTGGAAGGAATCTTTAAAGTTTATCTAGTCCAACTCCCCTCCTGTAAGTGGGGACATCTTTAACTAGATCAGGTTGCTCAGAGCCCCATCCAACCTGACCTTGAATGCTTACAGGAATGGAGCTTCTACCACCTCTCTGTACAACCTATTCCAGCGTTTCTCCACCCCTGTAAAAAATTTCTTCCTTATATCTAGTCCGAATCTACTCTCTTTGAGTGTAAAACCATTACCCCTTGTCCTGTCACAATAGACCGTGCTAAAAAGTTTGTCCTCATCTTTCTTATAAGCCCTGTTTAAGTACTGAAAGGCTGCAGTAAGGTCTCCCTGGAACCTTCTCTTCTGTACACTGAACAACCCCAACCCTCTCAGCCTTTCTTCAGAGGAAAGATGCTCCATCCTGCTGATTATTTTTGTGGACCTCTTCTGGACTTGCTCCAACAGGTCCCTGTCTTTCTTGTGCTGAGGACTCCACAGCCAGATGCAGTACTCCAGGTGGGGTACTCACCAGAGCAGGAGAGAGGGGCAGAATCACCTCAACCTGCTGGCCACGCTTCCTTTGATGCATCCTAGGATGTGGTTGGCCTTCTGGGCTGTGAATGCACATTGCTGGCTCCTATCCAGCTTTTCATCCACCAGTACCCCCAAGTCCTCCTCCACAGGGCTGCTCTCAATTCCCCATCCCCCAGCCTGTATTGATACTGGGGGTTGCCCCTATCCAAGTGAAGGAACTTGCACTTGGCCTTGTTGAACCTGATGAGCTTCACATGGGCACACTTCGCAAGCTTGTCCGGGCCCCTCTGGATGGCATCTCATCCCTTGGTCACATCAACTGGACCACTCATCTTAGTGCCATCTGCACACTTGCTGAGGGTGCACTCTGTGTCCTTGATGAAGTTACTCAAACAGTACTGGTCCCAGTATGGGCCCCTGAGGGACAGGACTCATCACAAATCTCCATCTGGAGATTGAGCCACTACAAGGAGGGACTGAGGGAACTGGGCCTGTTCAGTCTGGCAAAGGGGGACTAAAGGCAGATCTAATCACAGCCTGCAACTACTTGAAAGAAACTTAGAAAAGCAGTGGAGTCAAACTCCTTTCTGTAGGGGCAGATGGTAAAAGAAGGGGCAACAGCTACCAGCTGCAGCTTGGAAGGTTCAGAGTGGACATGAAGGAAAATTCCTAGTGCAGCGTTAGAACAAATGTTACCCAAGGATGTCGTAGCTTTCCCTTGCTTGGAAGTTTTGAAAATTCTACTAGATAAACCTGCAGCTGATCCGATTTAGTGCCGATGATTCATGGAATAATGTTGTTTGGAGGGGACCTCCAGGGTTCATCTAATCCAAACTCTTGCTCAAAGCAGGTCCAACAAGACCAGGCTGCTGAGAGTGTTATTAGCTTTTGAATGAGTCCAAGGATGGAGCACCCAGCACCTTTCAGCAGTGTGTGCCAGTCTTTCACCATCCTGACAGTGATTTTTTTTTTTTTTAATATATCTTTTTTTTTTTCTGTATATATAAACAGAATTTTCCATGTTCCAACTTGTCTGTTGACTCTTACACTACCACTGTGCATTTCTTAGAGAAGTCTGACTCTAGCTTCTCTATTCCTTCCGGTGATATCCTAGAGAGCTGTCAACAGCAATAGAATGTCCCTTAGTGTTGTTTTCTTATGGCTGAACAAGCCCAGTTCACTTGTTTTCCTCTATCTTGCAGCAACCCCCTCCCTACCTTGGTAGCCTTCCATTGAACACGCTCCCAGATGCAAGTGTCTGTCCTGTGCTGAGGAGAGTATTCTAAATGCAGTTTGTTTAGCACAGAATAGAGAGTAAGAATCTCCTCCCTCTATCTGATGGCTACAGGTTTGATAATATGGTCGAGAATATGGTTGACTTTGGTTGCCACAAAGGTGCATTGCTGACTTGTGCACAGCTTGTGTGGAATTGGGATAGTCCCTACTTTCTGAGAGAAGTAGCTTGAATAAACTCTTTCTAAAATTTAGCAATCTGCTGTCCTAGGCTATAGAGAGGTGTTTTCTCAGAGTGAATTTCAGAGGGCACCCTCACTGCCACACCTTCTGGAGGTGCCACTGTCGGGATGAATGCTGTACCCTGAGCTTGGAGGTAGCATGAGTATTGTTTTGTTTCTGTTGTGTTTGGGGTTTTTTTTAGCAAGTGCCATTACTTTGTAATTCCTTGCATTTATGAATGCCAGAGAACCTGAAGAAATCACTCCCTCCTGGAACAAGCCTGTCCAACACTGCTTTTTTCATATCTGAGGTGGAACACTGTCCCACTTGATGTGAACAGGATGAAATTCATTGAAGCTTTTATAGCTCAGCTGATTAAAAGTTCTGCTGCTCTGTAAAAACCCAGCATCGCTGTGGCTTGATGACAGTACATTCACAGAGGTGGTAATTTTCTCTTATTTTGTTAAGCTGTTCATGTATCACAAAGTTAACGGCAGAAAAAGGTGTATTAGGTGATTTAGATCATCTGCCCGGTGAGCAATGTTCACTGCTGTGCTGTTGTTCTGAGCTTCGTCCAGGTTAGTTTTGAATGAATAGCTAGACCATCTTTAGGAGATCATGGTGTGGATACTTGAAAGTTACTTGAGTCTTTGTCCCCCACTGATGATTCCCAGGAATTAGAGTTCTGTACTTTCATAAAAATCTGGCATGAAGAAAATTACTCCTGTATATTAACTTTGAGTTCTGCTACGCTGCAGTTTACTTAACCTGGCTGATCTACTCAAGGAGAAATTCGAAAGTGGAGAAAAGCCAAAGCTATCGTGGTTTTAATTATTTGAACCAGGAGACCTTTTGGTGTAGCAGTCCTTGACTTGAAAACCTTCAGCTGCACTGTGACCGGGTGAGATACCTGTGTGAGGAAATGAGGGCTGTCACCTTACTCCACAAGGGCACTGCCTGTAGCACAGGCAGAAGGGAAAATACTCAAGAAGTTACAATTTGTCTGCCTGTATGGTGAGATGAGTGTGGGCATAACCTTAATTAAGATCTTTCACCAGCACAAGCTCTAGCCGAGCTGGGTTGTGTGTCTGTGCTGCTCACGGGACAGACTGACCGTGTTTCCCTTTCATTAGCTCTTGTAAAATGATCACAGAGACCCCTCCTTCAGTCCTCTCTCTGTGTTTGCTTTTGGGAATCAGAGTATGACAGGATTCACATTTGGCAGGGACATTCTGTCAGATCAAAAGGGTGCAGCTTGGAAGATAAAGGTCAAAGGAAATGATCAAATATGTAAATTTAGTTAGGGCAGTTTGAGTGCTCGCTGATTGTGAGGGAGAGAAGGTCATCCATGCTGCTTGACTCTTGCCTTAGTTGGGGTCGTATCAGTTTGATTCGAAAGCATTTGCAGGACAGGGAATTAAACTGTGTGGAGCAGGAACAGAAATAGAAATAATATTTTAAAAGCAGAGAGAGCGGCAAAGGTCAGCTTGACTCTGCACCTAAATTTGGCAGCTGGGTGCAGAGCTCAGTCTGTCAGACATCTGAAGAACTCATTTGTTTGCTGAGTTACCTGAGCTTTTGATTGACAGCGTTACCTGATGCGTTCCTTTGCTGCTCTGTGTTCATTTCCAATGCACAGCATGCTGATTTTGTGCTTTTCAACACAGATGCAGTGTTCTGTGTTTTTATAATAAGAGGTTAATGGAAGCTTTAAATAAAAAATTACAAAAACCAAAAAACCAAAAAAAAACCCCAAATCTGCTTAACAGGAGAGAAAAAAAGGCATTTCTAACTTGTCTTCAGTTGAGAATTCACTATGAAAATTTCCAAAGTCTGAAATGTATCTGGTGGATTGTAGATGGTAAAGATTTTTATCAATGTTTTTATGTTTCTTTCAAAGGTCAAGAAATGTCATAAGAAAAGATTGAAAGCATTTCATGTAAATCATTCCTGGAATGTATCCAAGTGGCTTTTATCTCCTGGCTTTGATTTTTTTAAATTTTTTTTTTAAGAGCTGTATGCAGCAAAGCCACTTCTTCTCCACTTCACAACAACAGGAATGTGAGGAGAAAGAGAAACCAGGGGAATGAAAAAGGTCTTGGTGACACACATCAATTTAATTTGAGGTGGAATTTCATATGCCTTCGTGTTAAAGAGATTCTGTTCATCTTTGGCTAGAGACACCAAATAGTTGACCTGCTTGAGGATAATATCAGAGATGACCAAATGATGTTTTAGTGCCTGTGGATTTATGGTAATATTGGGTAATTGAAAACAAAAGGCCTGGTGATGTTTGAAACATTCACACTTGGAATAAAATCTGTGAGGCTGACACAATCAAATGTGAGGTAGAGAGGAGGGGGGAACCGAGAGAGAGCAGCAACAGATTAATTTATCAAGTGAAGTTAGTGGATTTCCCCCTCCTCCCTTTTCTTCTCTCTGACCCAGAGTTAATAAAAAATACTGTCTGCATTTGGGCTTTTTCTTACAAACTGGTATTAATTTATTTATTTTAAGTATCAGAGCCTTCAAAGTAGTAAAATTTGACAGATACCAAGGAAAATTCTGTGTGAGGAAACTCATTGTGCAGAGTGCCTCCATCAGTGAGCTGATGGTGTCAGGACAGCCAGCCCCTGTCTGTGCCAGTTAACACGCTGTCCCACGGTCAGATCACGTCCCCCCAGCCTGGACAAGGGCCAGGCTGCTCTCTCAGGTCCTAATTCACTCAGCATTGAAGCGCTCTGTGTGCTGCAGCGTGCCTGTCCCTACCCTCTGCCTCAGCCTCTTTTGCTAGGTGCTGGGGTTGCCTTTTCCTCCTTCACTCATGAAGTTTGAGCACTTCAAACTCAGGCTTTCCCTTGGTCCTGGCTGCGGAGGCTACCCTGGTGACAGTTCAGGACACGTGCTAATCATGAGCAAACAGAAGCAGGTTTTCCGTAAGGTTTTCAGTATCTTGGCTAGTCCCAGAAGTATATGTGTAGGTTTAGGCAAAATTGATAAATACTATGTACATTGTTGTTGTTGTTGTTGCTGGAATGATTCCTTCCCTGGATGGCCCTTTGGGTATTTAACTGTCTCCATGCATGTATTTATTTTCTTGACTCGCAGGCATATTGCCTGTCTTAGGCTACTTGTTTGCAGAGTGTCTGCTCAGCATCCAGCCAGCAGAGGCAACTCGTAGTTGAGCAGTTGTCGTGATACCAGTGTCCTTTCAGGAGCACACTGAAAGAAAACCATGGAAAAACACATCATCTTTCTCTGAAACTAAATTGAGAATAATAAATTCTATAGATCTCTACCTTGGCTTTTCACAGCAGAAAGTCTGAATCAAAAGGCCTGTATAGATATTTGGGGTGGGGTAGGCACATTACCTCGGAGACTTGATTTTGAGATTTCAGAGCTTATATTCTGAAGAAAAAAAAGCTCACTTTACTTTGCAGCCAAAGCAGAGCATTCAGCAACAGCTGAGGAGTTTAAAGTGTAGAAAGTGACCACAAATTGGCTCCTAAAGTGTGGTTTTGTTCACTGGACTTAGGACACCAGAGAGGAAGGCAAGGAAGGAAGGATATGGATTTATGGAAACTGGTCATTAAGGTTATTGGATCTTGTAATGTTACGTAGATATCTGTGCTTGTTACAAAACCAGTCTTCAGAAAAGCATGGGCCTCAGAAGACTCCTCTCATCCTGAAAGTATATGCAGATAGAACAAACTGGTTCGTCACAGAGTTGTCTGGAATATTCCATAAAAGCGAAAGAGCGTAGAAGAGGAGCTGATGAGGTTTCCTCCTCCACCACTGTCCCCATACCAATACTTCTGATGGTCTGTGCTGGTACTTCTGCTGATAAAGAGTAATTTAGAGTTTGTCAGAGGTCTTCAGTGCACATCTTTGGAGACCTGGTGTGTAGTTGCAACTTCATTTCATAAATAAAAGCAAAGCTTCACTAACTGGTGTGTGATCAGCTGGTATTCACAGAAACTGAAATAACTCATATTTACAAATACACAACTGTTTTCTGCTCTCTAGTTTGAAAAATTATTTTCAAGAGTTGGCTTCTATTTATAACCCCAGAAGAACACTGTAGCAGTCAGCTGCTTGCTTCCCTTACCATTTGCAGTGATATGGTATACAAATTACAACTTTGTAATTGTGATTCCTGCTTGGAGTATTCTGAAAAATTGTAGCCTAATTAAATAATTTTGGCAGTTATTTATTTTTTTTAAATACATATTTGCAGCTGAGAGTTACAAGGACACCCAGATGGTAAAGATAAAGGAAGAACCGATGGAAGTTGACATTCATGATTCGCAGGCTTCGGTGTCACCCAGCCAACCCAGCCAAAATGTTGGCTACAGCACTTTATTAGGGCGAGACATTAGTGAACACATACAGAAGGCACCAGAAGGTCGTGTGCTCCCAGAAAGAAATCTGTTCAGCCAAGATATATCAGTGAAGATGGCATCTGAGCTGCTCTTCCAGTTATCAGGTAAAAGCAGTGAAAACAGTCGAATTTAAAGAACAAAAGAGATTGTGTATAACCATTAAGGTGCTATGAAAGTGTGAGATTGCGAAGGCTGCAAAATAATAGGGGTTAGAGCCCTTCCACTCTCACATGTGGAACGCAAAAGCCTTGCCAAATGTCCCCCAGAGTTAGCACATGCTTTAGAGAACTGTGACAGTCAAGTCAGGTTCACAATATTTGAACTGAATTGGAAAAGCCAGAGTTCAACTCCTGTATTTTTGAAAGCTAATTAAATAATTGTTGACAACTGGTTGATCCAGGCCTTGGAGTACAGGGGAACCTAGAGATGGCAGTTACTGGCCTAAGTGGCCAGTGGCTGCACACGCACTGCTCCTGGGGCTGCATTTCTCTTGACAAAGAAGGTGAACCTCAGCTGTTACATAAAGGCAAGGATAGCAGCCCTGTGTTTAATGAATGCCTGTATTGCAGACGTTGCATGGAGCACTAACACTGAAATATGAAGCTGAAAAAATTTGTTGGGTGTTAGCTTAAATACAGTCATGCCTGTTCTCTAATCATGCTATAACCATTTAACCTAAATTGCTCTACATTGTGCTGTTTTCAGAAAGCATTAAAATAGTTATGCTGAATAAAACCTGATAGGGAAAATATGATATATGCTAATCATAAAAACCCACCCCATGTATGTTCCCCTGCAGAAAAGGTGAGCAAAGAGCACAACCACAATAAAGATAATGCCATCAGAACTACAGCCAGGTAAGTACAGTCCGTTGTTATCTGCAGCGCTGTAATGTAAATGGCATTGCTTCGTTTTGCCTTGTGATCTCAGATGTGTCTGTCTCCTGCAAATGTGACCTGATATTACAACTCTAAGATATTTTCATGAATAATGTAACCTATATCTGAAAAATTACACCTATAGATGTGATTGCATGGAGTTCATGGAACAAAGGGCCTTTGAGCCAAAATGACTGTTCTCCTCTGATCAAGTATTCACACATCATTTTAAGTATTATTTTTCCTATTTTTTTCCTACAAATCCCAAAACATAAAAGAAACTGTGTAGTACATGAAGTGCTTGAGGCAAGAACAGGCTGACAACTGGATTTTGAGACATGGACCAATGTAAGAAGAGGTGATTTTGACTCAGTCTCCCATCCAACTTGAATTTCTATAACAAAATTTCAGTTCACCACTTCTATCATCTCAGTGCCTTCTAGAGATGAATTTTTAAAAGTCAGACTTCAAGACAATGCTAGTGAAACGTTCATTAAAGATTAGAGTCACATTAATACAATAAATGAAATTATCCAGGAATTAAAAACATGATCCAATTATAGCACGTGCTATTAAAGAAATATGCACTTCACAGTCCTGTGGCTGGGAACGAGCTCATGAGTTTTTTACATATACATGAGCAGCAAAGTGAGGTGTTCCTAGGGAAACATTCAAATCCCTTATGTAATAAGAGGTATTTAGAATTGGTAAAAATGTAGGAGCCCGTGGTGAGGAGTAGGCAGGGATTGGCAGTGGCAAGGGTACATTTATTTCCTACCTGAAAGTTCCCTGATCAGTGGGGATGGGTCGGAGACTGAGCACGCTGAAGCGAGCGACGGAGAGTTCCTTCAAAGATACAGTAAGACCTTCTGTGCCTCTGCAGCTCCTTCTACACAAGTTTCCAGAGTGTTCAATGCCTGCTAACTAAGACAACTTTGTCCAGACGAAAATTGAAAAGCACTTCAGTTGAAGAAGAAAAAAGATCTTTAAAATATGTTTCTCCTAAATTCCTGGGCCTATCCCATTCATTCTTGGTAACTGTAATAAATAATTTGTTTTTAATAAACTGGCCACTTCAGTAAACATACATTAGTGACTTTTTGATGTTACAAGTTGAAAGATAATGAAATTGAACTTTTAACTTCTGGCTGCTGTGAATGCTTCCCGTATTTGCCAGTTTGGGCATTTGTGAGCTATGCAGCCTGCGTAGCCTTCCTGTGACTACTTAAAAAGCACAGGCCTGAGAGATACGTAGAGAGATAAATGCACATATTGTCCAACGACTCATTAATCATCCAGTGTGCATTGCAGGGAGGGGGTGACAAATAGTCTGTTGAAAATAGATTTCAGTGTCTCATGATGTTACCAGCAGGACTGGTGTGAGAATCCAGAGCTACTTTTGGATCTATCAAAGATAATTCAAACTGGAAAGGTTGAGGACAGTTCAAAGATAAGTTCCCCTTCTTCTGGTTGCCAACTTTTAAGAGGGCAGTGCAGTTTGCTCTTGTCAAACTTGCACAGAGTCTTCTGAGAAAGTCCTGATAATGGCCGATACCCATCAGGGCATGAAATTCTGAGTGCTTGGTTCAGTTCTTCCCCATTCTTTTCTTATCTTACCTATCTACAGAAGATAACATGAATGACAGGAGCTTCTTATGGGGAAGTGAGTCAGTCTATTAAATGCTGTGAGTTCAAACAGACTTACTTCAAAGACCTTGCCACAAAATACCTGCCCCAAACCAAACAAACAGCTGGAAGTCTTTACTGGTAAGGGTATGCCACCTTCTCAAAAATAGACTGTGATGGAGAAGCCAGTGGAGGACAGAGGCACTCTGCCTGCATTAAGGCAAGGTGTGGTGGTGCAGTCGGGCTCGCTGGAGGAACGACAGGAAGGCATTGGGATCACAGCTGTTACGGGAAGTTTGCCAACAGCACAGAGAGCCAAGGGGAGGTCAATGCTGTCCACCCGTGCCTAGTCGGGGCACAGAGATTAAGCTGTGTCATTGAGGAGAGTCCTACATCAGCAAAACCCAGAAAGATGGGCACACAAGCACTTAGTGCTGTCTTGTTCCCTATTAACGTTTCTAACTGTCACCTCACTGTTGCTGTTGCCCCTGTGAGTGTTCCTGGGCTCTGAGAACATACACTTCCATAGGGCTTTGCTTAAACAGCCCAGACTGGCAAGGGTTCCTCACAGTTGAGTGGCTGAGTGAGATGCTAGAGCCTGCTATCTGTGATGTGAAGATAGAAAGTGGAGAAGGAAATGATCTGGAAGTGAGTACACCAGTGTAAGATGCCAAGATAAGTTTCTTTCATCTAGAAAGTTATATAACCTTAAAACTAGAAAATCACCACTGGGGGGGAAAAAAAACAAAAAAGCAGCTTAATCTTCATCAGAAAGGACTTTGCACAGTGACTGAGAACAATTTGTATAGTTTCTTACTATGAAGCAGGAGCTTCTCCCTCCACACTGTGCAGTGGGAATTGGAGGACGTATCTTCTGCTGAAATAGAAATAACACTAGGGTCAACTCTGAAGAGACTTGGGTGCCATCCTAGAGGAAGGCAGGAAAGAGATATCCAAGGGTGGCTCTGTAATTCACCAGAGGCTGGTGACAGAGAAGGGAATCCTTGGGACACAACACAGTGCAGTCTTCAGCAGCAGCCTGCTCATGATACATGGCCTAGCCTGAAACAGATAAGCTCTGCATCATCCATTTTGCTTAGAACCAGCAGTGAGCAGTGACCCAGTCACTGAATCTAAGGCACAAGCAAGAAGGCCAAATGGGAACTGGAGCACATTACAAGATTTTGAAGAGTTATAACAGTAATAAAACTTCTTTTATTGGTGTTTTTCTTTCAAATCATTATTAAACCAGTGAGAGGAATGTTGCAGTAAATGATGCCATATTTTTATACAGCATCAGTCTGTTTTATATTATGTCACCCCTGAGTGGGAGTGTGAGTCTTGGACAAAGTTAAGTTTTGCACATGTGTGCTGGAGCTGTTTTGCTTTATTCTGATCACTTATTTTCTTGAGTATTATGCATTGTTCAGCTACCTGTACACACTAAATGGTTCAGGTTTGGGGCAGCTTCACACCCTAGCCTTCAGCACAATGTAATGTTGACTGTATTTATGGTTATGTTCAAACTTGTGTAGGAATATCAAAATATCCCATCACATATGGAACAGCACAAAATAAGTAATGGCCAAAAAACTTACTGAGAAAGTGAATAACGGGATTGGCAAAAGTGTTACATGATCGGGTTAAGTAATTACCAACAAGTTTCCCAAAGGCAGAAGAGATGTAAGAAAACAAATGACTCAGTGGAGGTATACCTCGTTCACTCTGCAGAACTGTGAGGGAGCACTTAGGCAAGTGCTGTTGTTTAAGTTGACACCTTAGGTAGCTGGACTGGTGGGATCAACTTGGTTGGTGCTGCTGGCACATGCTTCCTGGGTCTGGGCTACCTGCTGTTGAACGCTCTGTAATACCTCACAGTACATTCTTTATCTTGAAAAGGTTGGATTTTATTACTGAATAAGAACGTGTAGCAGAAATGAGCTCTTGTCCTGCACCTTTAAAACACCTACAGTACAGCCTGTTAAGGATTCTCAATGTGAGAGATCAGAATTAATGTAATACTCGCTTTGCTTAGAGGAAGTCGATGGTTCACATGTAGATGGAACATGCTGCCTTAGAAAACAGTTTTCCAAGAAAGACTGTCCTTTTCCAGTTTGAATTTTTTGATGCACCTCTTACTGATGCCTGTCTGTACTGTAGACAAGGAATTCTTGTTTCTGATTTGATCTTTAACTGAGCAGAAATGCCAATTCACTAATGAAATGCATTTTTTACCGCCTGTTAATTACAACCAGAGCATGCTGTGCTTTTAGGAGTCAAGTAGCTGATAGGTTTTGCACTTAGTACTCTTTGGGAAGCAACCATTCAGCTTAAATCCCACATGAAAGCTCAAACTCATGAAGTTCATTTCACTCTTGGAATTCTGTGTCCAAGTGAACAGCATCTTAACCTAAAATTTGAAAAGTTTTGTTTTAACAGTAATTACTATGTGCCCCAAATTGTGAAACAATATTTCCCACCTTTCCTAATTGCCCTCTCCAGATATGACAGTAGAATGCAAATTTTCAAACAGTAGAGTACAAGTTTTTGCAGCTTTGATTTTAATGATCCATATTGGATTGTGATATAGCAAATTAGAGATGCTGAAATGTAGTCCAAAGCCTTTTGGGAGGATTTCAGTTTTCACTCTTGAGGTGCCGTTTTACCAAGGCCTGCCTCTTCTCCACACCTTGCCTCATGGTCTGCATGTCCTTCAGCATCAATTCTGTAAATGAAACAGAACTCTTAACAAGATGGTATTGGTTATAATATTAAAACATTAGGGTCAAAAATCACATTTACTCCTCTTGTTAACTGCTATTTTGTTTACAAAAAGACATCTTTTTTTTTTTTTTCCCATAGCCCCTTCTTTTCTGAGGACACATTCAGACAATCACCGTTCTCTTCCAACTCAAAAGATCTCCTGCCTAGTGAAACTGCTCTTCACGGAAGGACATCTGCACCAGGTCAGATGCCTTTTTCTTTCATTACTTCTAGTTAATATATCTTTCAAAAATCTTCTTACTGTAATCTCCACCACCTGACCAATGCTCTTAAAAATCTAGTACGCTTTGTCAAAAGGCAGCTATCTTCCCGTCACAGTAAGTGCTTATTATTAAGAAAAAAAAAGTTAAATATTGCTGTGAAGCATTTGTATTAATAGTTTTTAAACATTTCTCTGAATTGTACGAGAGTCTATAAGGGATTAAACTCAACAGTATTAACAAAGAGTGGGCTTGGGTTGGGTGTTTGTGTCTCCAAAACGTAAAGGAACTGCACTGGTGTCAGATGACTGCTTGCTGTTCTGCTGTTACTGGCCATTTCCAGCTCTCAGAGTACAGTGAAATGTTTGCAGTACGTCTATCAGAATGGCTGAGCCTGGCAATACAAATTTCCTGCCTGTAACAGTAATTTAGAAACCTTTACAGAAGGGTGTGGAGTTCTGAAAGCAAACTGGAAGGCCTCAGTATCTGTGGGTACGTTCCCACTGATCTTCTGAACTTGCTGACAGGTGGTTTATGTCCAGATGTGGCACGGGTTATATTCTGCATTAAAATAGAAAATACAGGCGTGTAACAATGCTATCCAAGGTGGCACCCAACGCGTGCAAAAACCTGATATGTGCCTTTGCTATCCTGTTGCCAAATAATTCATTTGCTAGTTCACTGCTATCTGTTCTTAAATTAATAGCTCTTGGGTTCTACAGGTCAGTAATTACACAGCCAGCTGGAGGGGGGGTTATTCACCTTTTCTTAGCAATCAATAAAGTTTTGGGCACGTTACTGCTAATTTTCAGCTATAGACTGTCATTTAATTTACAACTTAACAGACCCTTCATTTTTTTTAATGCTTGAATAGTCATTTGACAGCTTGTGAAGTGGCAGATGAGGTCAAGAGCTGGATGTTGTCTAAGGGTAAATATATGTAGCAGAAAGAAGCAGAAAATTTGTAGCATGAGGCCAAGGCTCTTCAGGCTAGCCACACTTGTGCAAGGAAGTAGTGTCTTTTGTAACTTGGGGCGGGTAGAACCAGATAAGGTGTGGTGCTTTCAAGTACTAAAATGTAAACCAGGTTAGCAGTTCAATCCTGGCTTTTGACCTTTGCATAACATGGAATATTCATATACCAGATGAAAGACGGGAACTCTTGGGCTCCTCAGGCAGTGCTTGATACCTCAGAGGACGTGGCCTCTAGCAGCAATACTCTTACCTCATGCCAAGATGAATGCAGAAGAATTTAAATTCTCTGTAAGACTTCATTTTAAGTGAGGTCACTAAATCTGTGGATTCTGTTTCGGTGGCATGTTTAATCTTCTGCTTAAAAGATGTAGAGTATCTAGTTGGTTAGGACATCCTGGAGTGTTAGAATGGCTTCTGAGGAACTGGGGTTTGTATGCTTATGCTGCCCCATATTCTTATGGAATATAAGTATTACCTTGATAGGTATGTGTATTATATTATAATAATTATATTGCTTTGTGCTCAGAAGACTCTGATATGTAATAGCAGCATATATACTGAAAATCAAAAATGTCAGTTTCTGCTTCATTTTTATTTTTGGAACAGCCTTATCATTCCAAATATGTTGATTTTTCTCCGCTTCGTAATAAGTTCTTGGACATGAATTGCAGCTTCACAGTAGCAACAGGAATGTGATTTAAATTTTTAATCAATTACAAATGTGGTATTCATGTAAAAGAACAGCAGAATACCCACAGGTAGATTTCCTACTAGTTTCAGCCTTCCAAAAAGTAGTTTACGTAGTGCTACGGATAGCTCAGACGAAACTGTACACCTGCAGAGATTGGCATAAAGGAGCAGTAACAAATCACTGTAAAGGCCAACAGGATGTAACAGAAAATGCTGTGGAAATGTGTATGTGTCATCCCATGGATAAATGGCATGTATGCCCCCACTTGAGGTTTGTTCTGGATTACTTCATCCCTGAGATGGGATAGGAAGAAGTAGAACAGAACACCGTAAGAACGCGACAGGAAATTCCCAGACCAGTGTCATCTATAAGTCATCAACTAAAATCCAAGCAGATGAACTGCTAAAAGCCAGAAGTGTTTGTTAAGCAGTGCTCACCTCCAAAAATGTGACTCTGTGCCACCGTCACCACAGCTAACAGAGTCTGGTGAACAAGCATGGGGCCTGAGCTGCTGCTCTGTGCTGGCTCTCTGCAACAGAAAGTGCAGAGTGCAGAGTGGCATGAGGAAGCCTCTGCTGCCAGTTGGTCTGGGTGGGCTTGGTGGAACCCCATGTGCATAGTCCTTTCCTACAGAGCACCAGTATGGGTGGTTGTTTCCCCAGACTCCTGCCAACTTTCTGTCTGCAGACTTCTTGGCACCTTAACGGCAGAGGAATTGGGAAAAGTGACAGGAACATAGGACAGTAAGATATCTTGTGTCAAATTTCATTCTTTTCTATACTAGGTAACAACGTTATGTAATCTTATTCATTATAAAGATCCATCTTAAAGTTATCATCCTTATTTGTATGAGGACACTGTTTCAGAAACTCACCCCTTCAGAAGGACCGGGACCACTCTTTTCAGCCTGAATTTATTCACAGCAAGTGCTACTTTTGCTGTGCCACCAATGCTGTCCTTCAACTTTGATAATTCTTCTTTCTTGTGATGTTCACCATCTGATGGGCCGTCTTGTGTCCCCCTAACCCTGTCTTCATTCTGGAAAAGTAAGCCAGCTAATGTCTTTTAATCTCTTTTACTATGATGGGATTTCCATTTCCTGACCGACATCATAACCTTTTTCTGCCACTGTTTAGGGAAAAATTAATTTCTGTAAATATGAATAGTCAGAACTATATGTGCTGTTTTACAAGGGGTCTTGCCAATGGCTTTTTCAGTCTTCTACACCTATGCTGGAAATGCCTCTTCTGATTAATCAGTCTTTGTAACTACAACATGCTGATCACTCTCACTTCGTTTGCTAATCAAACAGTAATACATTTTTCTTTTCCTTTACAAAGTCAGCTGATGATTTCAGCATGGAAAAGGTATTCTTGTTCCTGCTTTCTAGGCATATGACCTTGTAATTTGAATTGTTTCACTCGTTAGTCTAACTCTCATGATTATTTCTTTAATACTCTGAATTTTCTGCATGTTGATGGTACTGCTTTCATTAACGAAATGCTGGGTTGTTTTGTTTGGTTGGTTTTTTGTGTGTTGAAGCTATTAAAGAGGATTTTTAAGTATGGTTGGTCCAAATTTCAGACTTTGAGACTTCAGCTTAGTGGCCTCCTCAGCACAAACCACTTCTCTTCATAGCCAATTTATAAGAAAATTGCAAGATCAGATATTTGAAGAGGAAGAGCACTCTTTGTTAGGGCATTGAGTACATAAGATCCCCAAGGAATCTGATATAATTAGGAAAAACATATTAAAAGAGGTATGAGAGCAGTGGGCATTTACTAGAGAAAAAAAGCCAAACAACTAAATAAATAATGGCATAGAGATTGATTTGGCCTGAAATAAAGGAGAAGTAATCCTGGTCGGCAGCAGTATCCCAGGGAGGAGAAGTGATTCTCATGCAGCAGCTCTTAAGTCTAGTACCCAAAGAGATGATGATGAAATCTCCAGCAGCTGTCAGAAGGGGACTGAACAGTCCCACAGATGTCATGGTTAAATCCCTGATAAATTGTGGTGAATTCTTAATATTCTGAGAAGGAAAGAAAGTAGATTCCTATAGTAAGTAGTTCAAAAGTATTGGATAGATTTGGGGAACTACTTCCCTTCCTTTTCAAGGTATTTTGTGTGTTAATAAGCATACAAAGTTAGTTGTGGTTACGTTACACTTTTCTGTATTACTATTACTGTCCAAATAAACTCATTTTTACTCAAAAATGGAAACAAAGTAAAACAGTCTTGATGTCCACATCAGTCAAACATGACTCGCTCAAAATTACCATAGTATTGAAGTCCTATCTAATACAAAGTCATATCCAAAACAATTCAATCATTTCATTCTTCCCCTGTAAGAACAGCAAAATGACCTTTTTTGGCCTAGCAAAAGGTGTGGAAAAGAAATGAAAATTTTCATTTCAAACAGTGACTTTAAAAGGGCATTTTTATCTTCTATTTTTTAAGACTCTTCCTTTGAGAGAACAGAGTTTAGTTTTACATGAGACTATATAGTTCAGTCCAGATTGCTAGATAAATTAAAAACTTGATCTTATGCTGGTGTTCCTGACCCTTAGCCAATCTTTAATGTGTTTTAATAGTTTTCCACTATCTCACTGACTCATTCTGTAAATCAAACCTGCCTTCATGAAATCCAGATGAGTGATGTTCACTATTCTTTTTTGGGTCAGTTCATTAATATTGGTGAAGACTCCAGCCATGGAGTTTTCAGAGTATTTTTTTCTCCACGTATATCTGTGTATAGAATAATAAGATTTCATTATTTTCTCTCCTATTCACCAAGGTATTCTCCTTCATTTACCTTAACAGTGCCAAATATTGAAATAGTCTCATCTGTAGAGGATTAAACTGGGGAAAAAAAAGATAAAAATTAGAAGTCTATCTTTTTGTGATAATTTACTACTTCTTGCAAAACTGTAATTTTGATTATGGTAAGTGAATTTCATATGCCTGTTGGAACTGGAGGATGTAGGTTTGGGGGAGTTGGAGTCCATTAATAGCTTTGGCTTTTTTAATTTCGTCCATTGGTGCCAGAGCTAAATTTACCATTGTCATTTATTTCAATGAAATAAAGCTTCTGTCCTCAAGTACCTTTTTGAAAATGCATCAGAGCCTCTTCTATCACTATATTTTCACCCTCTTTACTGGCCTGTAAGATGACAGATAGGCCATGCTTCCTCTGCAGAAATGTCCAGAAGCCAATATTGGATCAGTAGCATGATACTTAGCTCAGTAGAAAGTTGGAAACAGTGCAGAGTGTTTGTATTTCAGTACTGCCAGTTGTATTTTTATCGGTGATGTAATTAGTGGCATTATCCCATGTTTATGTTTATTGAACTACGCTAATACATGTAACAAGTATTCCCATATATTTGGAACTACAGGACTATTCAGGAGACGTACACGTTGCTTCTCTTACTATTCATACTGTCACCCTCCTGCTTCTTTTCTCTACAGTAGTAATTCCTCTGTAACTTTAGTATACTTAAAGGAGTGAATCTGCCCACCCCCTGGGCCTTCTCCAACGTACTGTTTGTGTGCCCACAGCGTAAGGGATCGGGGAAATAGTGAACTAATCTTGCTTTATTTTTAACTAATAGCTTGTGGGAATGCTGGGATGTGAGCAGGGTGAAGGCAAGACCATATCTCTCGGTCGTGTGAGATTTCAGCATTTGTGAGAGATTGATGTGGCTGTGACCACACTTAATCTTGTTTACTTTCTTCTGTGAGTGTAGTTGAAAAATACCCCTCAAGAGTTTAGATTCTACCTTGAACATTACAATAATCAAGGCGTTCTTGTTGCACAGACACCACGTTCTTTAGTATGAAGTATTTTGCTTGTGTCTTCCATTCCTAATCCCTTTTTAAAGACACTTTAATGTCAATATACCTCTTGATGTTGTAATTTTGTGTGGCTTAAAACATCTGGAAAGCAGATAGCAAGTGCTCTTTTGGTCCAACCTGCAGATATGCTATCAAGGTTTAGGTCAGGGCCATCTGCTAGATCTATAATTGTTAACCCCTCTCTTAACTCCCCTCGCTCCCCAAATGGGAAGAGAAATGGAACAAGAGAGAGACTTAGGGATTAGAAAACTAGAACAGCTTTAATGAAAATAATAATAATAAAATGGAATAGATACAAATATATCCAAAACCAGTGTCAAACCTAACCGCCCTGATGGCAATTATGTCACTATCACCACTGGTGCTGTGGAGCAGGCACTGGGAAAGCCCCAGACTGGACTCAGCAGTGGGTGGGAACTGGATTCACGTCCCTTAGACCACTGTAACTGCATTGCAGAAACAAAGGGGCACCTTGAGGGTTTGATTTCTGTGTAGGGGACTGTTGGCACTTCTGTCACCCTGGAAAATGTCCTTGGGCCTTAGGGGACTGTGAAATGCACAAGCTCTGAAGATTTCTGCTGAAGTGATCACTGATGAGATGTTGGCATTTAAATTGCCTTTGTATAGCTTCCCAGCTCCATAGCCATGGAGTTAATTAGAAAAAGTCACACCTTCTAACAGTGGTTGTTTGCTTTTATCTGCCAGAAAGCCTCTAGCTTCATATTGTGGGTAATTCTCTGGTTACTTTAGGGAAGACTGTCTTCATGGTCCTAAATGCTAGCATTTGTAAAGGAAAGCTAGGGGTTAAAAATTACAATTACAAGCAATTGTTTGCTAATTCATTTGGGACAGCAGAGCCTGTGGATTTCTGGTTTTGAGAGACTCACAGAATGGCTGAGGTATGAAGTCTGGTGTGTCCCCCTTCCTCAGAGCAGAGTCAGTTAGTTGCTCAAGACTCTGTCCAGTCAGATTTTGAGATCTTTAGGGATGGAGACTCTCTGGGCAATCTCTGGGCAACCTGTGCCAGTGTTTGACCACGCTCACAGTAAGAAAAGTGTTTTCTTATGTTTAAATGGAATTTCCTGTGGTTTAATTTGTGCCATTGCCTCCTCTCTGCTGAGCATCACTGAGAAGAGCCTGGCTTCATCATCTTATTCCCCTCCCATGAGGTGTTTATAGATTGGAAAGATCCCACCAAGCCTCTCTTCTCCAGGCTGAACAGTCCTGTCTCTCTCAGGTTCTCCTTGTATAACAGATGCTCCAATCATATTTGCTGGACTGCAGACTTCTTTGAAAGTCTCAAAGAACATTTCAAGATCCCGCAGTGGTTTTCATCCCTGCGATGGAAGAGCAGTTTTTATTGCCAGTGTAGTTGCAGGGGGAGCGCACGTGAATTGCCTTATGTGGGAAAATGGCCCGGCCTGCCGTGAGACAGGAACACGGGCTGATTTAGTGCGCTGCGGGAGGAGGGTCACGATGTTTATGACCATGAGATTCTTGTGCTATCTCTGGGGCTGGAGATCCACTGAGCTGGCCTGACAAACAGCTGCAGGGAGGGAGTCTTGGGAAGATAAGACGGTCCTGTTTTGGCTAAACCGGCAAAAGCAAACAACTCTGGCATAAATCTTGAAGGCCAGGGTGTCCAAGCAAAGACCTTTGTCTAATTAATGGCAGAATGACTATTAAAGCTTACACCCCTAAGTATGGCTGTGAGCTTAACGGAGCACACGCTAAACATACGTGACCGTGTTACTCAGCTCCCCACCCAAATCACGCTGAACGTCACCTAGAAGGCAGGGACAGGCAGATCAGGATATAAAACCTCACGAGGGGAGTACCTCTCTAGAGCGGGAGCTGGAGCGGAGTGTCGGGGGAGAAGACAAAGTCTGGCAGAGGCGGTCGACGGGCTGTACTTCTTTCCCCCCACCCAAGACAGGGACACCTTCTTGATAAGAATGATGCCTTCAACACACGGTAAGCTTTTTCCACTCCTTATTCTCTATTGGCAGTGTTGCGAAGGCTGGCGCCTCAGGCTGCCTTGGACGCTACCCGGGAATTACTGACGCGAGCTTGACTTTCCTTTTGCAGTTAGTGCATTTATCAGCAGCAATTCCAAACCTATTGTATCTGTCACTTTAATAAATCAAACCTATCTGTTTTAACTTTTAAGCTGTCTCCATGCGAGCCCTTAGCTAGGCTGTGAGCAGACGCGAGCTGCCTGGGTGCAAGCCCTTAGCCGGGCTGGCGGGCAGAACTCTTCAACCTGCTTTTTGACTTGGTGTGGCTGCTCAGTGCAAGCCCTGGGGGCTCTGGCAGGCAAACGTCACGCTCACACCCTTAACGCCACAGCTTAGAGAGTGGATTATTTTTCCTCTGCTTTATCCCTTTATTAGTGCTTCTGGTCGTTTTATTTGCTTTCAGTTTTGGTTTGAGTTACGAGCTCTGCCCACCCAGGACATTAGACATCCCTTTCAGTTTCTTGATGATGAAGGTGCCTGACCCCTGTTGACTTCCTGACAGAGTGGAGAAGTGTAGAGTGGCACTTAATTCTCCAGACAAAGCATGCTCCATCAGGCACTTGGTCCTGCTCGTTTCTATCTCAGTATTTCTGTGAAATGTGCTTGTTGAAAGCGGTGCAGGAGTTAGATACCACGCTGCTGTCATCGCTGCCTGCAGGACACGATGGTCGGGGCTCACTGAGCCTCGCTAAGTCTGCTTCTCTTCGTCCTCAAGAGCACCCATTCAATTTTATTCCTCTCCCAGTACCTGTCTGGGGTAAGATTCAACCAGCTAAGTGTATGTGTGTGCGTGTGTTTGTGTGAAAACCTGTACAGATGCATGAGAGGGAATACTGCAGAGAGCCCTCTGACAATTCCAACCTGTGTGACAGCTTCCGAGGTGGTAGGAAGATTTTTGTGACAGAGTGGCAGATTGATTTGAGTAACTGATTTTAGCTCCTTATCTCCGACATGGATTTTACGTTAATTCTTCACACAAAAAGTATGTCTTCTGGGTACACACTGAGTGGTGTACACACTCTGTCTTTGCAGTCTCTAGAAGGCTGGGGACTGTCAGCCGTCGTGGTTGCTCTCTGAAGTCTGAGAGCAAGAGATAGATAGCTGGCAAGTTGTGGAAAGTGATTCTAGGAGATAGTTGGACTGCTGTAGAAGTGGTTCTTGGCATAGTTCTCCAAAGCAAGGCAGATTTTGCAGAATTTGTTCAACATAATTCAGTGCTAAGCTGTGTGACAGTGGTTCTGGCTCTAGCATGATTTTTATCTTAGCACATCCTGTCTTCAGATTCCCATGATCGTCTGCCTGGGTGCAACCTTCATTTGCTATGCACCCAGCTGCCTTGACAACCACTTTGCACTACAGTCCTCGAGCAGAGACTTCTCAATTTCTGGCTCAGTTAATGGGATCACAACCAACGTGGCTGCAACTGACTGCAGCGTTCCACTCCCCTTGCCTCTTTCCTACTGGGTCGGCAGAGGTTTGCACCCGGCGCGCGTGCGCATTGCGGAGCTGCGGTACGGCAGCAGGGACCACGTCCTGAGCAGCCACAGTCCCCGTAACTAACAACCTCCCTTTCAGAACTGCAAGTAGTATTATGCAGCCCAGACCATTTCAGACCAGCACAGTGCCTCTTGCTCAGGCGTGCGCGGTGTATCTCTGGCTAGAGCAGGACAAGTGAAAGGTGCAGCCTGTGCACAGCTGTGCGTGTTTGAATTCTTCTCTACGGTCCGGATTTATCAGCCCTTCCCACAGCAGCCAAGGGCTAACACGTGCTGAAGAGCAGGGCTTTGCAGGAACTGTTCCAGGCACACAGAGTTCAAGTTTTTTCCTCGTGAACTCACTGCGTTAATTATTTTGCCAATTATGTACAGGACCCTCAGGATGAAAGGTATTCATTAAAAAAGATAAACAGAAAGGTACACGTTTAGGTCCCCATCTAATGGCCATCTTGAAAGGCACTTGACATCAGTCTGAAAATTTGTGATCCTTGTTTTATTATGGGCTGGCTTTATCCAGGGTGACTTGTTTTCCCTCTAATACTGTGCAGTCTTCTCATACAGGCAAAAAAAATATTTTTATTTAATTTCCCTTTTATGTTTGTTTCTCCTACAGCAGGATCAACCTCATGGTAAAGGTAAACAAAGTAATTTCACTCAGAACAAATACCTTCTTGTTTCATTCAGAATAAACCAAACTAGACCCCATTCATTAAACCCTGCAAAAACCCAAGCAAGCCAAAAACTGTTAAGAACTATCACCAGCATCAAATCCAAAGCAAAATGACCATTTTTTGCCACTGTTTCATCACACATGGAAAAGTAAAAGTTAGCAATTGTGGTTTTTTCACCCTTTCAAACAGGGCACGTTTTGGCATCTCTTACCATTTTTTTTTTAATATGTTTTCTGAGTCTCTAACAGTTAATCAACAGCAAGTTATTTTCAAAAATATAAAATAATTGTCATTATCAGTATTTTTAAGTAAGTATGTAACACAAGTGAAGGTCAGCTTTGAGCATTTCCTGAGCAGCTATAGTCAGCCACAGTACAGAATGAGAAATGTGGGATTTTGTGTGCCTTGTCTTCTGCTGGCAGGTGACTTCAGGACAACGGGAGGCTGTCCAGCAAGTTCTTGGGACCTGTGTTTTGATGCAGGTGTCAGAGGGCAACTTGGTGAAGAATGACCATGAAGTGGCAGAGTGTGTTTGTTAGGGAAGGAAGAAGGGAAACCAGCAACATAACCAGCTGGCTTCAGGAAGGACAACTGTAACCAACTTGGAGATTTCTATGGAAAGAAGCTTAACCATGGTGGTTGCCAGGTCCTTGAAGAAACTCAAAGGCCTTTTGAATTGAGTAAGGCTTTTGGTGCTGCCTCCCACAAGCAGGGAAACCAAGAGTAGGTACAATGATAATGAAGTGGCTACATGTAGCTGTCGAACCCCAGGGACCACATGGGGCTCTGCAGGGGCCTGTGCTTGCTCTGGTATTAATCAGTCCTTTTATAAACGTCATAGACAATGGAAGTAAAGAGTGTTTATGAAATGCCCTGGTGACACCATGTGTGGAGGTGCCTTAAGCACCTCAGAGGTGTTCAGTACCTTGAGGAATTGAAGTAACAGCCTGGGAAGTAGTAACCAATTCAGCGAGGTCAAAATTCTGTGCCCGAGGGAATGATGAGTGCCACAAAGAGCGGGGAGGGCTGAATGCCCAGGCAGCTCAACTTAAGGGAGGGATCTGGATCAGTCTGGGTCCGACAGTGCGTGCAGAGCTGACATTGTACTCCGTGCAGACAGGGCAAAGAGCCGGCTGAGATGTCGGGAGCGGTGTCTCTGAGGCACGCGCGGTAATGCTGCTCTACAGCTGGAGCCCTCCATTCAGTCTTGGGCTCTGTAACCCAGGAACAGCGGTGGGGACAGCGATGGTCAGAGATTCAGCAAACGTGAGCTGTGCATAAAGGTTGCAGAATTTATGCTTATTCATCCTAGAGAAGGGGGGAGACGTGATAATAGTATTCGGGTATGTAAAGTGACACCTTTGAGAGAAAGAGAATAAACCTTGCCAGTGTTCATGAGGGGAGTAAGGGTAAGAGTCTTAAATGACAGCAGAGGAGATTTAAGTTAAACACCAAGTAAAATTTTATAACAGTGGGGTGTTTTGGCACAGCTGTCACGGGAACCTGCGGAACCTCAGTCATGGGAGGGTTTTAAAAAAATAATAAGTTTGACAAACGCTTGTCAGGACTAAAGTGTGTGGCTGGTGTGTGGCTGGTGTGCCTCCTGCTGAAGGAGAGACGAGCTGGCCTCCCGAGGTCCCTTCCAGCTCTTATTCTGTGATAGAAATTCAATAGCAAAGCTATAATGGCGATTAAATAACCTCTTGACAGAGACTTGATAGATGAGGCTTTTGGTTTATAAATACTCAGCAGGCTGTGTTTTAAACTCTGCATCTTACTCAAACCCATCCGTGGGTTTGTATCTTCTTTTGTCTTTCTTAATACCGCAGTCTTTTGTAAAAGTGAACATCAGCATTGAGTCAGACTGTTTCCTGAATGCGAAACTTTTCCAAGTACAAGCTCAACATGAAAGAGAAAGACAGGTTTTTAAATGACTTTTCTCGCTCTGCAAAAGGAATTGGAATACATCATTCCTGACATTTCTTTTTAGAGTTACCTTGGGACTCTTCAGTCCTTGCCTATCTTATCTTGTGCAAGGTTGTCTTCTATAATATTTGTCTGCCTAAGAGTAAATTAAATGCAAAATTCATCAGGCTATTTGGACAGGTATATATTGGGGTTGGGGCTGGGGGGGAAGATAATTGTTTAAAAATAATCTAAGCAAAGCTGAGAAGTTTGGGTTTGGTTTTTTTCTTCTTCCACAGAATGTTTTCAGTCAGGGTACAGATTTTCCCTACTGGTTGCTGGGTGTTTTCAGTGATTCTGGGGCAGTGGCAGTGCTGCCAAGTGCCCTGCAGATGTAACCTGAGCAGAAGACAGATGGGAGAATAGTGCAGAGAGATGGAGAGGATGGTTTGCAGGTAGATGCATGTGCTTGTGATAAGAGAGAGAGCAAGGAGAGAGTGCGTTAAGGGCTGCAAGGATTGGCAGACTGACTGTTTATCTCTTGGGGAATCTGCAGTAAAAGCAGTAAGAACGTTTTCGTCACAGCAGGAACCACGGACTGTGAGGGCTGGTGCCTCATCCTGGCAGCTTGCTGAAGCACAGAAGGGGGGATCTGGCCCTTCACAGTTACTTTCATCTACTTTTGACTCTTGTGCTAACTCAGATAAGGAAGACAGAGTCTGCATTTGGGGACTTTATTTTGTATTCCCTCACTGAGGTTTCTGGTCACCAGCTTAAGGTTTCTCTAGTACAGCAGCTTTTGCTTCACTAAAAACGATACAAAAGGCTGGAAAGAAAAATGTCATCTAAAGGCCAGTATGGCTTTCTGGATGGGGGAGTACTAGTGTTAGCCCCTGCAAAGTGCCCTAGATGTGTTATTGCCTTCTGCCTATGAAATGAAAGGCCTGATTTCAGGTGGACTTGCAAGTAGAAATTGGCACAGTGTCAAAAACAGAAGCAAAAAAGGAAAATTTGTACATACAGCATAATGGTCCTAAATGTGCACGAGTGTCTCTGAGTGATTTTTAGCAGGGTTTCTTAGGAAGTGTGTCTTAAGCAGAATTGTGGGAAAGAAATTAAAAGGGTAGAAACCTATCAGCATTACAGATATTAATTAATTGTGGTTTTAAAGTAACAATAGGAGCAGATTACAGTTTCATACATTCATATGAACTCCGGCTGGTAGCCCCCCAAAATAAAGGTTACAAGCAGTGTAAATGGCTGAGCTGAATGTGAGGACCACCTGCTAGGGAGTGAATTAGAGCTGATGGAAATTCATTACAGCCCATCTTACAGTTACCATGAAGATCTGTTCAGAAGCATAGTCTAGAGTTATACAGAAATAAAATACATTGTGCAGAAATGAGAGAGCATGTTAGCAGGGTTTTCTCTTGCAACAGATGCAGAATGTAACTTTTATTACAATAGCTATTATTACTAAACAAGAAAAAAACCCAGTTCTGATGACAGAGCTCTTTGCTACTGAAGGGGCTGGTTGTTCCCTAAATACAGACGATGACAGTCCCAGCAGTTTCTAACCCCATCTTGGATGAGCAGCTTTATGCAGCCACTCATTATGAAGTTGCCTTGGGGTTGGTAGGAAAATGATACCAGGTGATGCAGAAGGGCAGGAAGGGTGTCCACAAAGATGTATCTCACTAAATGTCATTGAGAATTGAGTTCTACCTTGCATAAAATTTGTAACTCTCAAGAATTCTATGCAAAATTGTTTTGAAATAATTTTATTACTAGCCTGTAATAATGAGTCTTAATCTTTCTATTACTTTTTAATGATGTACTGGAGAACTTGGAGGCCTTCCATCTTACTGAGCATATTTTGTTTTAAACTCCAAAATCATACAGAAATGCAATCTATTACTTAATAATTTCAGTATTATTTTGTCAGGTATGCTTTCCTAACATAGAAATTTGGGAATTTGCTCTGAAGTATTCATTTAAAGCAGAAATCTTATACCAAGGCCTTCCCCCCCCTCCCCTCATTGTAGTTATAGGGATGTCATGGTGAAAGATGGATTTCTGTGGGACATCTCTCACAACAGAGATTTATTATTTAACATTAGTTGATCTCAGTCCAGCTTCTTCTTGGCTACTGTGTAAGGTATTCTTAGAGGATAACGATGCTGACTGTCTTGGTAGAGTGCTTTGGGATATGCAGAGCATGCTGTGCACAGACCAGTATGATGGTCTCAAGGGTCACTGGACTTGCACTTCACAGAAAGCACCATTCCCTGGCATTGATTAGAGACAGGGCCCAAGGACTGAATGCTGACTTACCTGAGTCTTCAGGTCACTAGTGAGGTCAGCTGCTGATAATGTTCTGGGAAGATTTCTGGATAACTGTATGGACACAGAGCTCCA
Source organism: Actenoides lindsayi (assembly GCA_025331215.1). NCBI lineage: Eukaryota > Metazoa > Chordata > Aves > Coraciiformes > Alcedinidae > Actenoides > Actenoides lindsayi. The sequence goes on along the minus strand of WTSP01001141.1, from coordinate 47,203 downwards.
GTTTCCAGGCTGCAGACAAAGCTGCCTAGAGGGTAAGGTAGAAGTAGGTGGTTTCCCTTGGAGATAAGAAATCTTCCATAAGGTGCTAAGGCTCCCGTTGCACCAGAGACCAACTCTGGTTCTCCAGCTAAGAAGCTTGCTGAATAGAAAAAGCACTTTGCTACAGAGAGAAGACTCTGTTGAAAGAGAAGAAAGAAGCACCATAGTTAGGAGTGCAGGAATAAATCTTTAAAGTAAATAGAAGTACTTTCAAAACACCTACAGTATCCTCTTTTCCATCAATGAAAAATATGCAGCTGCTTTGCAAGGCACAAGCTTCCACCAGACTGAGATAATCAGAAAGCTGATATTTTTCCAGCTTCCCATGAGAGCTTCCCAGAACTGATAGCTATAAATCTACTATAGGGAAGAGGATATTATATTTCTTCTTCTTCTTAAGAGATAAAAGAGAGCTGATGACTAATGCTGAAGTGAATTGTTAGGAGAGTTATTTACTTAATTAAGTCTTCTTGTTTGGTATGTGTCCCAATTAATTCATTTTTGTTGTGACCATATTGAAGGAACCTACACCCTTGTGACCTTCTCTTATAATTATTACCATATTCTTCTTTTGATTATGTACTCAAAAAGCTCTGCTAAAATATCTGTAGCATTACTGGAGTCAGATTTTTCCATTGTTTAGAACTCAACTAGAGTAACAAAGTGAATCATTCTTATTGAAGTTCTTGGAGGTTATGGGTCACTTACAGCCCTTAAGGGAGGGGGGGAGGAGGGGGTGTCCTCCTTTTTTAATTTCACAAAATTACTATTTTGCATAGGCAGAGCTTGTTCTCTAACTAGAAATTCTTTTAAGAAAAATGTGTTGTTGGATGGTAGCACTCGGAGGTGCTTCATAACTGCTCTGGTGTGCTGAATATTGTTCATACTGCAGGGTCACAGGAGAAAGTAACAGCAGCAGAAAAGGAGCTGGCAAGTAGGACCATCCCTAGATTTGTCGAGATTGCTGTGTGGCATCTTTGCCCCAAATGAGGCATTATTTTTATTATTGCTTAAATTAACTGAAGTGTTTGGCAGCTCTTTGCCTGAACCACAGTGGAGCTGTCTGGACAGCTATCCGTGAAGGAGACTTTCAGACGTGGCAGTCAGATTTGCAGTGGTGGGTGAGTAGGTGACTGTCAGTGAGGGTTTGATTGTACAAGGGGAATGTTTACTCTTCAGTTCTTCATCAGATGAAGATTTTGCTGGCTTGTGCCAGCCTCCATGGCAGTAACTTAGACTCAGGGAGATGTTTTTGTGCTCCTATCCTCAACTCTTCTCTTCCTGTTTACCTGAAAATCCCAGCCAAAGGGTTTTCCTCCATCACAGCAATTTTTTGCACCTCTTACAACAGCAGTCCCTTCTCCTCAGGCAACGGGACTCTTGCTGAGAGTATTTCCCTCCACAAGGCTTGCCAATGCCCTTTCTCTTACTGAGCTAAGTAGTGTCACTGTTACCCCAGTCTCTATCAGCTCTCTGCTCCCTTCTGTCCAGATCAAAACTGGCTGTGCTTTTAACTTCTTGAAGCACTGTGTAATTTATTTTCTCGTCCTCATTCCTTTTCTCTCTACTTCCATACAGAGTGCCTTCATGTCCGTGTTTTATGCTGTGTAGAGTTTCATTTTTGTATGGCAGACTCTCTCTGTTCCTGAAACAATTAAAAATGCTTCTTTAAAAATAACAGTTCACTCTGGGTCTCAGTTTTTCACTGGATGGCCATCTAAGCTGCTGGGATTTTGATGCCTGGTGCCACCCACTCATTGGCATGCTGCATCCTCTTGGTTTAACGTTTGTCTGAGCAGTCCTTTTCTCCTTCATTGTAAGATTGTTCCTGTAGCAAAATTTCCTGCGTCGGTAGAAACAAAAAGGTTTGGAAACCATCCTTCAGCCATGAATAATAATAATCCAGCGTAAAATAGACCACCAGCTCAGACTAGGCCTTCTTCTTGCACCAGGCACAGGTGGGTGATTGAAGAAACCGCAGTAGAGGTCTCTTCACAAAAACAGAATTAGAGATTAATGCTTTACTCTGCTTCTCTTGTCTTTCTCTCTTTACATAATCTGGTTCTGCTTTAGAATACACATGAAAGATGCTGTAGGAAAGAATAATTTCCTTTCCATCATTGGGAGTTTCCTTTTTCCATGAGCTCCTGTGCCAGGTCACACAGCACGCGAGTGAGATGTTGCATTTTATATGACACCTACAGGACTCTACGGAATGAAATCTGCAAGTCTTCAGGCTTCTTAAAATATGACTCTCTGTGGTTTTTTGACTTAGAAACAGAAAAGCTGGGGCTGGAGGTGGGAAACGGATTGCCAACATGGAAATTTAATGACCAGCTCTTTCCCTGTGAGGTGTGTGGAAAAGTGTTTGGTCGACAGCAGACTCTGTCCCGGCACCTCTCGCTGCACACAGGTAAGCTGATGCTTTGTGCTCGGTTGTGAGAGCACTGAGGACATCTGTGTGCTCATCGTGGTTAGTTTGAGTGGAGGGGGAAGAAGGCGAGCAGAAGAGTGGGTGAGCCATCCTCAGCTCCGTGCACTTAGAGCAGAGCCAAGAGCAGAAATGGGACAGAATGTCAGAGTGGTGTCCAGCTTGTTAAATAATGTTTTATTTCTTTACAGCCTACTTGTAATTTATCTTTACAAAATATGTCAATTCAAGTTTGTCCAGTTTCCAGTAGACCAGCCTGCAGATGCCAGCTGGTTAACCAAGCCTGTTAATGGAGTTCTGAGGGGAAAGCACAGCCTTTCTTACATCCACCTCATGAGCTTTCTAAATGTCACTGAACAACAGGAGATTTGGCCTTGGTGTTTCAGATCTGGTGAAACTGAAAGGCTTTAATACCTGTCATTCATCTTTGCTCTCATCACCCAGTTCTTCTGAGAGGAACAGGTTCTACCTCACACCAACTTTCTTAAAGTGAATCAGCTTCCAATGAACTGACTCTAACATAAGAGTTTTTACATGGAAGGTGCACCTTGTCAGACTGCTGAGGTGCACAGAACAAAATAAGACTTAAAAGCAAAAATTTGTGATGCAGGGCTGAAAAATATTGTCGGCATAATGCCAGTGTATGTTGTACTGTCTAGTAGAGCCACTCTGAAAAGGTCTACATGTTCTGTTCTGTGACATCGTGGGGTTTTCTTAGCAGCTCCGTTGAATGCTTTTCCTCTAACACTTGGAGCATTCTATTTCAAATTTAGAGCAGCGGCTCCACAAAGGGAAAGGTTGTAAAAGCTGATGTCATGTTTGGTTATTTTAATCAACTCTTTGCAAAATAAAGCCTAGCACACACAAAAAAATGTGCTGCCAGGATTTAGAAATGTTTAAATAAAATAATTTTTTATTTAAAATTGTTTATGTTGTGAAACATCGGAAACTCATGATGAATTTGTTTTAATTCTTCAGCTCTTCTTTGAGTGAGGTTTTTTGGTTAGTTTGTGTTTGGAACTGGCCTGGTGATCCAGCGTTCCCTTTCCTCCCTCCCCTCAAATTTTAATACAAAATCATCAGCTGTCAACTCTCTGCAAGCGATCACGTGGGCAACCTCACCAATAACTGCACCCAAAAAATCAAGTAACAGATGCTTGGTAAAGGACATAGTTGTTGACCTTTTTCTCTGCTGCAGCTCTCAGGGCAGCAGTTGCCCCAGTTTTCCAGTTTATAAAGTTTTATATTATCTGACTACAAATGGTAGAGCAAGATAAAAAAAACCTAGCTCTAAACCACCTCCAAATTACTTTTTTTCTCAGTAATTGTTGTGAACTCTTCTAAATTTCCAAAATGTTGAGCTTCCCAAGTACCCCGTTCTGAAAGCCACCCCGAGAAACCCAAAGGAATGCGCTCCTGGTTATTGGCAGCTTCAGAAATAGCCTGCTTCATAACCAAGTGTATGCTTAAGGTTTTGTGTTTCTATTTCAGAAGAGAGAAAATACAAATGCCACTTGTGCCCCTACGCTGCTAAGTGCCGTGCTAATCTGAACCAGCACCTGACCGTCCATTCTGTGAAGCTGGTGAGTACAGACACTGAGGACATTGTCAGCGCTGTCACTTCTGAAGGCAGCGATGGAAAGAAGCACCCTTATTACTACAGGTGAGGACCCAGGCAAGGGCTGTGCACCAGACGCTGGGATCTGAATGTCTTGTCTGCCTGCTAAGGACGCGGTACAGGGAGTTGCGGGGTGGAACTGCGATCAGAGTGCTTGTCTTGCCCGCATCTGACTTGGGCTTAAGCAGCAAAACCCAGCTGGCTGCCTCGTGCTGTTTGTCTTGGCCAGCCACTGGGAAACACTCTGGGGTCTGGTGTGGGGCTGGTTATTTAAAATGGCTTTGTGAAGCAGATGAGCTCTTAGAAGCTTCTTTAGTGTTCTGTTTAACTTTTGCCTTTGGAAACGTCCCATCTTGTACAGATCAATGGCAAATCTAAAGCACTGTGCTTCCAGTTGACTCTGACAGCTCCACTGTTTTCAGCCAAGTCTATGAAATCAAACAGTAAAGCGTAGTAAGAACTGTTACATGAACGCGCAGATTTCCTCCATTCGCTAGAGGTACATACGTTCAGTGACCAGCATGATGAAAGACAGACAACCTTTAGGAGAATTTGCCTGAAAAACTGAAAAGAATTGCCCAGCTCAAATGGCTATTTGGACGTTCTCCTTGTGGCAGGCGCTGTTGTGCGCTCTCCAGACTGTGATATGCACTCTAGTGGCCAAGCAGATTACCAAATCACTCTTACTTTTAGTCAAACTGCCAGCAGCAGATTTAATTACAAAATTATAGAAGTAAGAAATAAATGAGACCTGCTGGATTAGATTATCTAGTCCATCCCCCTCAGAAAGCAAAATAGCACCCTAGAGTATACACCTTTCTAAATGTTTTTGGCTTCTTTTAAGTGTTAATTGTCTAATCAAAGCAAGAGGAGGACTCTGAAAAGAAAGTTAAATTAAAGGGTCCTTTCCATTGCCTCTCAATATCAGTCTGTTTATGCACTGGCTGTGAAATCTGTATCCCTGCTGATTATTTGCTTAGCTGATGACTGCTGTTTTCCAGTCAAGCATAAGAAATGTTTGAACCCATTTTTACTTGCTTACACTGAAACTGCCAGGCAGTTTTGCACAAGATCCCAGTTTGGCATGGGAACCATTCCAGGGCTTGAAAATAACTCCTGGAGTGTGCAGCAAGCTCTCCGTTTGTCAGTGTATCAGCCGTACTAAACATCTTGGCAAAGCTGCAGCGCCTCGTATTGCCCAGAGGAATCGGCTAGGTGATGCACAGCATCTGGAATCTGTAGTTTTTAATTAACTTTATGATTATTTAGCATCACCATAGCATGTACAGGATTGTTGCACCGTGCCTGCCCTTAATCACGTTGGCATGGCCATCAGTTCAAAGGCAGTTCAGCAGACAAGAGGATTTTGCAGTGAACATTCAGCAGTGAGGAAGAAGAGAGATCTGTGCAATGAGGGTTTGGTTTTTCCTTGCAAATTCAGGGAAAGGCAGTATGCTTCTGCTGGTGGCTGGTACTTTAATGTTTCTTACTCTTGAATTCCCTTCTGCCTGCAGCTGTCATGTGTGTGGGTTTGAGACAGAGATGAACGTCCAGTTTGTCAGTCATATGTCCCTCCATGTGGATAAGGAGCAGTGGATGTTCTCCATTTGCTGCACAGCGTGCGATTTTGTCACTATGGAAGAGGCAGATATGAAGGCACATGTCAACAGCAAGCACACAGGTGATGATCCCTCTCTCACAGCTCCAGTGATATCTCTCTTCCTTGCTTTTTAGGTGCAACCTTCACACTTCCCATTAGCACTCTACTTTCACTGAAAGGCTTGCTAATTAAGGCCTGATCTCTCAAAGGTGAAGTGAATTGGAGTCCAGCCAGGCAAATAATCTGGTAGTGCAGATCAATTTTCAAGCTTAGCAAAATGAATGGAGGACTACTTAGCCCTCCTTCTTCCTGTATCCCTCATCCCCCAAATCCCCTCCCCTGATGAACTCAGCATACTGTGTTTGTTTTTCTGACTGGTTTACTATTTCATCAAAATCCTCGTTTGACTTCAGTGATGCTAAGGTGACTTTGAGTGCTAAATGTGCACACCTGGCTGTACGTTTGAAATACACAGGAAGTGTGTTTGCCTCCACAGTCTGTCATTTTGGAATTTCACACTGATGTTTAGTTGACACTGGGATTCAGCAATACCATAAGCATAACTTTATATTAAATAATAAAACAAGTTATGTGTTCTCTCCCTGGTCCCATACACTGAGTAGCCAAAGATAAGAGCAATAGCAGCTTTCAAACAAGCTTCATATGCTTAGTCCAACTAATGAAGTCTGGCATAATTTAAGGAGAAGAAAATCAGGATTTCTCTTATAACACCAGGTAAAAGTATTTTGCTGACAGTAACTACTAACAATTGTGTTGACCATACTGAACCCGAATTGCGGCCTGCACCATTTTACCATTGGTGAATTGCTTTTCCTGTCCTATCAGCAATAAAATTGGGAAAGCAGGGAGGGTTGGAGAAGGAGAAGGGAGAGAAGGATGCAATTGTTTATGCTCACAGATAGGTAAGTCAAATGTAACTACAGAAATACAAACTACTGGAAAGCTCTCAGGGGAATTTCTGCCAGCGTGGCTCTCCCTGCTGTCTGACGTGTTTGCATCTAACTCCACGTTCTATACAGGAAGTCAAGGCAAATGAGAAACACCACCCATAGCCATGTGAAAAGCTTACTCAAAACTGAGCTCTACTCTACCGTATCTTCCTATCATGGTTAAAAGATTGGAGCTGCTGCTTGTCTTTTAAAGAAGGACAAAACCCCCTTGTTCTTCGTTCACCCTGTCAAACCGAGGCATTCAGCTGGCCATTCAGCCCAACGCTCACACATATGGCAAACGGGCAGAGGAAAAAACAGAGTGCATTTTCTGGGTCACTTGACTCCAGTCCCTTATCCTGTGATGTTACCAAGTCATAAAAGGCCTGTTTTGTAAGGATGTTGGCATATGTCTTCAAACAAGTATAATTGTTTTAAACCACCTACTTCTACAGACGGGCAGCTGCAGATTTTCCTGCACTGGTTAGGGACCTTCTTCAAACTTCCAGCCTGTGTCTTACTGAAGATTAGAATACACATAGGTTTCCTCCTGCCAGAACTGTCCTTCATCAAAAACAGCAGCCCACCTCTTGCTCCCTCCTCCTTTCTTCTCCTTCCACAGTATTTATTCCTTTAGTACATTTACGGAGAACAACTTGCTCCCCTCTAATATACACTGAGCCTTTTCTTATACGAAACACAGCTTTCTCATTGTACCAGTCCCTCACTGTGTATGTCCTTGTTCAAACCCCTGCTCTCCACATAGGCAATCACAGCTGTACATGGTGCAATGAAGTAGTGGTGGCAGTGTAAAACAGCAGCAGCCACTGGGAATAGCTCACACAGTAACAATCTGTGATCCTATTTACCTTCCTTGAAGGCTCCCCCACACTGACTGCTCATATTCATCCTATGTTCTGCTCAAATTCTTCTTTTGTTTTCCTTGACTGTTTCCAACTTAAGCACTCCTCATTTGTAGCAAAAATTCTTGTTACTGGCCCTTCAGGTCATAACCTTGTACTCTGTACTATTAAATTTCATTCCATTTCTATTACTCTGGTCCCCAAGGTCAGTGAATCTTTCTATATGATATCCCAGTCATCCTCCCTATTGACAGCTCGGGTCATCAGATTTCATTAGTGCATTCCTACATTTTTATCTTAAAGGTGCCGCTCACCGGTTTAAGTGCTGCTGTTTGCAGGGGCCTTATCGGGGGACTCGATCACATAAAGAATATGAAGTTTCCGTAAAGTCTCTTTCTAACAGAGCTCTGATTAGACCAAGACACAGGCGGGAGGTAATAATTAGCCCATCCTTGCCTCGCTGGCTCACAGCAGTTCTTATATGAGAACTCTCACTCTTGTTCATTTCTAGTCCGTGATAGGGCTTGGGATTTGAACTTCATACATTTATTGCACACATAAGGAAACTCTGATGGGCTTCAGCCTTAGATCCAGTTAAATAATTGTTTCTAAAATTAATTATCTTCAATAAAAGGTCCTAATAAAAACAGATAAATCTTCAGACCATGCTGTTATCCCTTACATTTGTCACAGACGATGCTCCTCAGTACAATGAGTGACATTATTCTCCTTTGCCCTTCCTCCCAGATGTACCCACTGGACCCACGTGAACAGAAAGGTGGGGGCAGTTTAGCTTGGGCAGTAGGCACTTTCGCTTTCTGCACCCTAAACCTACAGAAGCTCTGTTTCCCTTCTAAGTGACAAATTCTTCATTGTTTGAATTAACTTTAAATATTTTTTCATGAAATTTAAACAGGATCATTGAGATTCTATCTAATCTGCTGTACTAGTTATTGCTCTTTATTCCTGTTTTTCAGCTGAAGAGAGGAAGACACCCAGTGAATCTAACAGTCCATCTTCATCTTCACTGTCAGCACTGAGCGACTCTGCCAACAGCAAAGAAGATGCAGATATCACCCCAAAAAACAAGGGTTCCAACAACCTGCTAGTCATTTCTGTAGTGCCTGGTAGTCAGACCTCAGCGAACACTGAAGAGAAGTCAGAGAAAGGTGAAACACCGTTAAACAAATACAAAGCGCCACCTTCTACGCAGTCAGTCTGGCCACAGTGTAAGGAATGCATTGTCCTGGTTTATTTTTCAGGCTTTGAATGTGTTTTCTGTAACTTCGTCTGCAAAACAAAAAACATGTTTGAGCGCCACCTGCAAATCCACCTGATCACACGGATGTTCGAGTGCGACGTGTGCCACAAGTTCATGAAGACACCTGAACAATTGCTGGAGCACAAGAAATGCCACACTGTCCCCACCGGTGGGCTCAAGTAAGGAAAGCAAGTACACAAACTTTTACTGTGTTAAGCACCTCTAATACCATGAGGATAGGCCAAAAGGGAGTCAAGTAGAAAGGGTTAAATGTCTGATAATCCAGATGTGGGGCTTCCTTTTATTTAGATGACCCAGTCCTTTAGTGCAGGCTCCTTTACAGCAGAGAGGTAACCTAGCTGCTGGTCTAGGATCCGCTGGTCTTAGAACTGTAACAAAACACGGTCCTTTCCCTTTTAAAGTCAAATAGGAGACCGTACGTGATGGGTCCTGCAGAGAACGAGGCAGCAGCACTACACAGAGGTGTTGGCAAACTAAGAGGGGTGGTTTTTTTCAAGGCATCAGAGCAAAGGTGAGCGCACAGCACAGGCTCTCTTCTGCACCTGGCTCAAAGAAACTAAACCCTGTACAGTCTCTGCAACTAGGTATGGAGTTGTAGCCGTAAAGGTTATAACCTTTCTAGACTCTAATGCAAAGTGCTCTCCAAGAATTAATACCTTCGATGCTTTCTGCTTTGGTTTGCATGCCCCAGAACGATTGCTGTTGTATAAATTAACACGTAACGAGCGATACACTCTTCTAAGAAAAAAAGCCCTTTGGCTTTGGCTGAGGTGTTGTCCTTTAAGGCCTGTTGTGCAGAGCAGTGTTTCTAGAGAGTGAGCGTGCCCTTCTGTCCAACCTGGACCCCTGAGGGGAGGAGTGACTGCCGGGGCCATATGCTTGCTCTCTGTGGGCGGGCTAAGTGACGTTATGCAAGATGCACGTCCCCGGTCTCTGTTTGTTCCAGCTGCTGCAGGAAATGAGGCTGGAACCACTTGGAGCCCAGCGAGGGCTCAGCACAGGCCTCCCTGCTTCTGCTGCTCTTGCTAAGCAGACTAATGCTTGCAGTGCACCGTAACTGTCACGGGACGAGCGCACCACGGTTCTCGTTACCGCGAGCAGCTCAATCAGTTTGCACTGCGCTTTTCCAACACTGGTTCTGTTTGCCAGACAGCGTCTGGTCTCCAGCTCAGTAGTTCCATGAACTGGGATCTGTGGTGGCTTGAGATGTGATGACGGAATCTGGGAAGAAGACCAGACTGAGAAACAAGTCGTGTGCCAGAGCGACAGGATGTCTGTCTTGGACGTACAGACCAGTTGTCTAATGTGCTTTGGGTTTAAGCTGCACAGAATCTGTTCTATTTACCAAGGAAAAACCATGACCTATGACTCAGGCCTTCCTAACAGAATGGGTTTCTCAGTCTATGTAAGTTATTCCTGCCCCGCTCAAGTGAGAATTAGGTACCTTGAAAGCTGTACCTAAGAAAAAGCTCTGATTTATTTTTTTTTTAAGGCATCCAGAAGAGCCTGAAGAGATCTAAGTAAATTGTATTTTTCTGTCTCCTGTTTGATGTGGGGGAAGAGAAAAAAAAAATCATGATTCCTCCAGCTCCAGGTCAAAATCTGAGATTCTGATCCAGAGAGCACCGAGCCCAGGAGAGGTATGTGGATATAGACAGCCGAGTCCTCTGTCACAGTAGAACTAATCACGTTAGCAGCCTCGATGCCAGGCTCCCTCTCTGGATCAGAGTACTTGAGGTGCACCAGGAAAAGTGTCTGGATGCTTTAGGATCTGTTTGTCTTCCTGCATTGCTCGCTGTGCTCCAAAGTCTCTTGATTAGCGGGTAGATTAATATCAAACCAGTATGTGCAACCACTTGTAGCAAGGGAAAACGCACGTGGAGAGAGGATCTCTGCTTAGAAATGATCTGAAATGGTAGAACGCACTGTCTCTTTACCTAGACCTGCTCTGTTAGCTCACCAGCTAGGTGTGGAAGGGATCATGCTTTGTTTAATACGGCAGAGATCCCTGGCAGGTACCTCTCCTCACCAACTTCCTTGCAGCTACATCCAGTGAAAGTTGGGTGTGTTTGGGGTTTGTCAGTGTCCAGCCTTGTTCAGCTCAGGCTTCCTTCCAAGCTCTCAGGATTCCCTCCTCCAGCCTTCTCGGCCCTTCCTGGTCCAGGAACCAAGGGTGAGGCCCTTTGCCACGTCCACCCCGGTCCGGACGCTTGCCGCCGTGCGTAAGCGGAGCCCACATCCTGTTCCCACACAGGAACAATTCCTGCCGTGGCAGAGGCGGCCGTAGGCAGAGGCTGCCAAAGGCACGCCCCCTCTGAGCCTGGCCAGCCCATCTCCCAGAAATGGGAGTCCCTACAAAGCATCCTTACGGACTGGCTGTCAGCTGCTCCTAGCAGGATTCCCAGCAAGCTTATTGCTCAAGGTCACATAAAAGGAATTTCCTAAGCTTTTGCTGTACATGTGGTATTACAAGTTTATTCCGTCTTTACTTAAACAGCTGCTTTCATACTCATCTGTAAACACTCACTTTAAACCACTTCTTAATGGAAAAAATGGCCAAAGTGACTTCGTGCAAACACTAGGAATGTCGTTACACAAAGTACCTGTGAATCAGTCACCCACTCTGCACTACCCGGCCTGCTTTGCAGAATCTTCCCCATCAAGGTAAGCCAGGAGACTAAAGGGATGCTCCTTCAGCGTGAATCAGTGTTTTCCTAGGAATGCGCGAGCTCTGCTGCCATTAAAGGGGCAGGTAACTGCACCAGGGTGAACCAAGTATCGAAAGAGGCGTCAGAGGGAGAACTCGGTGCCCTTTGCTCCTCTTTAGTAGGTCAGAGAGGGGTTGAGTGGCAGGGTTAAACCAAGAATGCAGGTCTTCAAGCTGAGTGACTTCTCTTTTCTCTGTCCCTGCCTTTCCCTGCTCCGTTGCCAGGTGCCCGTTCTGCATCTACTCCACGAACCGCCCCGCAGCGATGGAGTGCCACCTGAAGACTCACTACAAGATGGAGTACAAGTGTCGGATCTGCCAGACAGTGAAAGCGAATCAGCTGGAGCTGGAGATGCACATCCGAGAACACCGCCTTGGCAACCATTACAAATGTGACCAGTGTGGCTACCTGTCCAAAACCGCCAACAAGCTGATCGAACACGTGCGTGTCCACACCGGCGAGCGCCCTTTTCACTGTGACCAGTGCAGCTACAGCTGCAAACGCAAAGACAATCTCAACTTGCACAAGAAACTGAAGCATGCTCCACGCCAGACTTTCAGCTGCGACGAGTGCCTGTTCAAGACTACCCACCCTTTTGTCTTCAGCCGCCACGTGAAGAAGCACCAGAACGGGGACTGCTCCGAGGAGGAGAAGAAGGGCCAGTATTCAGCCTCCAAGGAAGCCAGTCCACTCCCACCAGTGAACAGCTCCAGAAACCTCCTGTCACCCCTCTCCGTCATGTCTGCCTCCCAGGCTCTGCAAACAGTGGCGATGTCAGCTGCGCAGGGCAGCGGGGCAGAGCCAAACTTGGCAGTGAAAGCCTTGGCCATCAACGGCACTTCCCTGTGCTTCGATAAATACTGGAACTCAGAGTTTGCCCACCTTATTCCTTTAACAATGTTCTTCCCCAAAAACCACTACGATCTCACATTCCATCCACCCAGACCTCAGACTGCACCGGGAGGTGCCTCTTCACCTAAACACTCCTTCCTTGCCTACCTTGGACTAACAGAAAGGGCAGAAACTGTCTGAGGGCAGTTCCATTCTGTACCAAAAATACCCCAGCAATCCCAACAGGTATACATTGCTGCAAACCGTAGACCGAAGAGGTAACGAACACTTGTACTATATCATTAGCAAGGTTTAGAAAATGGCTCTGTGTGTATACTTATTGCATTGACATGAAAGCTGCTTTATTCTATCTTCAAGAGGTGACCTAATGCATACTTCTACCTTCAGAGGCATGTTCCCAGTACTCTTATCTAAGAAACTATTTTGTCTTGTTAAGCTGAAAAAGAGTGTCCTTAATGGCAATCAGCACTTGTAAGATTACCTATCGATGCATTTTCTTTTGGGGCTTTGTGTGCGTGCGGGTGCGTGAAAGAGAGTCTGCCTGTAGCGTGCCATGACGTTGCTTTTGCACATCCCTTGTATTGGCTTATTTAATTATTATTCTTTTCCCCTTTTCACACACTCGCTCCCTCCCTTCCTTCCATCTCCACCTGAACTGTAGAGTCGTGGAAGGAGTAACGCTTGGTTCAGGGTGGACCGGTGTATTATTTCAGTGCTGTTTGCAGCTTCCTTTACTTGTTCGACGCCTTGTACTCATTTGTCAAGGTCTGAGGATGTGAGGGTAGAGCCGATGAGGAGAAAGGTGCTTTCAGCACTGCAGGATGAGGGTGGAACAGCGAAAGGTGTGTGTATGTATGTACACACACACCTGTGCAGCGTGTGCAGTCTACACACCCCCACAGCCGGCCCAACTCTTAACTGTTACGCGGGTGTAGCAAACGCCTGGGCCTGGGCCATAGCATCCATCTTTTGTTTTAAAAGGGCATATAAATATTATATATAGAGATACTGTATTATGCAGTGGTTACCTTTTAGTTTGCAGGAACAACTTGCATAACTAGAATTCTATGGGGGGGGGGGGGGAGAATAAAAAAAAAAATCCAAAAAGGGGATTAAAAAAAAAGGGTATGGATAAATTCTGGGTATAAATACTCAGACTAAAAAAAAACCAAGGCAGTTTTGCACAGTGCTTTAGTCTTGCACTAGTTTGTTTCTCACTTGCAAAAAAAAAAAAAAAAAAAAAAATAATCTGCGGGCTGAAGGTAAGAAGACTGTTTCTTTGAAAAGGTACCAGTAACAACTTTGAAATATATAGCTATAAAAAGATGCTGTTTGAACCACACAGTTCTCTTTTATACCCTCAGTATTTCGATTGTACTTGCAAATTCTCCAGTCCTGTCGATACCCTCCGTGTTATTAGTAATCCTTTACTCCTTTTTGTTAATGGCGGGTAGAGTGTACACTGCTAGGAAGCTAACTTTGTACTTATTTAACGCTCCTATTCGTGGTCATTAAAAATGACATATTATATGTAGCACTTTATTGCAGGAAGAAGCAAATGCGGCTTGGTTGTATAACCTTTGTTAGTCTCCAAATGCCAAGAGTGATCTTAATTGAAGAGAAGCTAACCGACTGTTAATTGATTTGTGTCTCTTAGACAACTTAATATCCAGGAAGAAAAATCGGCATTAAAAATGCTCTGCATTAAAATTGGAAGCGTAAAATATGAACCATTTGAAACTTGCCCTGTGACTTACAGGAACGCTTTCTTGCTGGATTTCCGTTCGCTGGGGCGTCTCTTGGATTCGGATCTCGCTGTCTCTCACCAGGTACTAGAAATGTCTGACCTAGCTTTTGTCAGAGTCCCCTCTCTGTCCCTTGGCCAAGCCCCTGCAGGAGGTGCCCTGCGTCACACCTACCGTGCTATCCACCCACCCTCGCGCTGTCCTGAAGGAACTTCTGCAGGTTGTTGTGGGATGGGGGGGGATCCGACAGGCCCGTTGGAGCCAACCCCTCGTTCCTGACAGCACCAAAGCAACGCCCCAGTTCAGGAAGGCATTTCTGGTCCACAGGGGCTCTTAGCCATATGCACAACTAGAAACATAACTCAGTCTTCATTAGTTCTTAAATGAAGCTAGAGCAGAAATACTTTTTTGAGGGAAAACCTGCATCATTTAACTATTTGCAAGGTTCCCACATTTGTTTGATGGCCAAACGTTCTCCACTGTCATGACCAAACTCTTCCTGTGTGGGGAAGACATCCTGATCTGTGCTCTCCCATTAACATACCGGAAGCCATTTACAAGGGGGAAATACCCAAAATAGTCACAGGGTATCATTTTGAGTTACTATTTAAAGGGCAGAAAAGTCCCACCCTTTTGTTCACATTGCAGCAGACAGTTTCGGTTCTAATGAGCATGTGGCAGTTCTGTCTACGCAGCAAAGAAAAGCCATCTGTTCCAACTTATGTATAAACCTTTATAAACAACCTACGTAACTCAGGGCCCTGTTTGCCATCGTGCTTTACTCCATCACCACTCCTGGTTACACACACATCACCCCCAGAATACAGTCAAAACAGAAAATCCTGTAGTAGTAAATATGAAAGCCAGAATCCTCCCTTATCAAAATATTACACACTGAAGCCAGGTGGCCAAACAAAACTTTGCAAGCCTGATCCCCAGAGCAACTATTTTATGTTCCTTTTCTGCTTCAAGTACTAGATATAATCAAGCACAGTTGGATGCTCCTGATTAACATGATGGTTGCCTGGAAACACGGGCACAAACATGGCCCAACTTTCCTGGCCATGCCTGTGCTTGAACTCTGGGATAGTCAGGTGAACTAGGTCAGGTTTGCAGACCTCATCTCTTTAAGCCTTTTAGCCTAAGTTTTGGGGGAGCAAAATGTTACTGGATAGGTGTTCAGAAAGAGAAGACCACTCTGGAAGGAAGAGAGAATACAAATCCGTGTTCTGAAAAGCCATAGTACATTTCCTTTGTATCGCGAGAATTCAAAGCTTCACCAAGGTACTAATGGAAGAATGAAAAAATCCAGTCCAGAAGCTTTCACAGGTGATTAACTCCTACCATGGTACTCAATCCCTGTAAAAAAAAAAAGGTCTTTTCCAGACATTAGGGGATAGCTGTGGGAAAGGGGAAAAGAAGGGGGAGAAGATGAGGAGGAGTAAAAGACAGAAGTTGAACCTGTTCTTGTGCCATGTTCTTTCCAGATGACTTTTGAAATAAAGTCTCTTAGCTTCTGCATTCATTAATTGATCTGTAAACTAGCGGAGCACCCCTTTCCCACCTAATTGTGGTAAGGACGCTACACCAACAGCCATGAGACACCCGTTTCTTTCTCCGGTAAGGCCTGTGTAAGACTAGACTGCTTTGGAACTTAGAGGATCTCATCACAGTAGGATACAGTTCTGCGCTGGATCGTTTGGCACATCCCTGGGTGTGTTGACGGCCGGGCTGGACGGGCTCCGAGCAACCCAGTCTAGCGGGATGTGTCCCTGGCCGAGACACGGGGGTGGAACGAGAGGGTCTTTAAGGTCCCTTCAAACCAAACCATGCTGTGATTCTATATAATTTTTCCCTAAGAAATCGATGAGATATTATTTTGGGTCTAAATCATAGCCATTAAAACCACATCTCCGTGAAGAAGTCGTAGTTGAGGTAAGTAGGTTCCGGAGGCGAACCCCCTGAGGGCTTCAGGGGCCTCACACGCGACGGCAGCAGCGCCTGGGGGCGGCCGCGGCGAGAAAGCAGCCGGGGCTCACCGCCCTCCACGGACCGGGGAGCGCGGAACTCGGCCACGGCCACGGCCACGGGCGTGAAATTCACCCCGGGAGGAGCGCTGAGGGCGGGCAGGGGGCGGCCGCGGGTGCCGCCTGAGGAGGAGGGAGGAGGTGGCGCGTGGGCTCCGCCCCGCGCGTTCTCGCGCCCGGCTCGGTTTGTCCCTGCGGCCGCGCCGTAGCGGGGCGGTGCCGGTTGGGCGCGAGCGCGGCGCCGGGAAGGGGCGCGGGAGGCGGCGGCGGGTGAGTGCGGGGCGGGCCCGGAGCTGGGCCCGTGACCGTGCGGGGGTCCTTTCAGCGCAGCCCGACACGCCGCCCCTGAGCCGCGGCGAGGGAACCGGGAAAGCGGCGGGCTGTTCGGTTACGTGGGCGGCGGGGGGGCGTGGGACGGGGTCCCGCGCGGTGCGTGCGACCCCGTTGCCGGCCGTTACAGCCGCGCTGCTTGGCGGTTACACACCGCGCGGGGCTCGGCCCCCCACCAGCCCCGGAGCGCGTTCAGCTTCCTGAGGGCGGGCGGGGCGCGGCGCGGGGGTCGCTCCCGCCGCCCGACGCGCGCTTGGTTTCTGGGCAAGCCGCGGCCGCCAAAGGGCACTGCCAAAGGGCACCCTGCGGTGCCAGCCCCGCGGCGCCGCTAGGAAAAGGGGGCCGGTCCAGGCGCGGCAACGCTCACCGAGGCGCTGCGGTTCGAAAGGACCCGTAGCAGCATCGAGCCCAAGCCGTTCCTTCCCTCGGGCAGGGCCACCGCTGCGCCCTGTCCTTCAGCACCAGCTGACGCCGTACCGGGTGGCAGCGTTAGCGCGGGTTTCTACCGTTGGTTTCGAAAGCAGGAGGAACTGTTGCTTAAGAGAAAGCGGCGCAACGGCCGAAGCTGGCCGAGGGAGGGTCTTGCACCGAGCTGAGTGTCTGCACTGCGCGGGCGGTTTTTAAATCGCAGCACCTTTGCAAGCCTCTGTGCAACTTAAACACAAGCCTTAATGTTAAACTTAGGCTAACAACAGATGCGTTTGAAGGCATCCTTTCAAATTTAATTCTTTGCGCGTGTTTGTGAGCAGAGATCAAAAATCCTTTTCCTGGTGTTCCTACGCAGCCTTAGGTGCACAGGGACATACTTGCTTCTCCGTCCAGCCCTTTAAAGAGATGAACCACTTACTGTGACTTCACTCATTTTAGTAAAACCAGCAAAAGGTGTTAAAGAGAAGATGAGGCTTTTGACTCCACTGCAAGTTTACGAAATGCGCAGCGTGGCAAACAAGAATCCTTACTAATAATTCCATAACTGACAAAAATGCCAAAGGGAGAGTTTAATGCTATAGCTTTAGGAGCTGTTTCCCCACCTCCACCCTGAAGGTTTTTGCTTTTCTCCTTCAGTATTTTCTCCTACTGAAACTGTTAAGAGTCAGGGGGCTGCCTGTCTGCAGGGAGTGTTTAAAGCAGCACGTTGCTTATCCAGCTGTTTCCTCTCACTTTTCTTCCCAGCTTACCAGAGAAGATCAAGATGAGTCTACGGAAGCAAACCCCTAGTGACTTCCTAAAACAAATCATTGGCAGGCCAGTTGTTGTCAAATTGAATTCTGGAGTTGATTATCGAGGTAAGTTTTCCATCTGTTTCTCACACTGAGCAAAGTCATTGTTTAAAGAGGTTGGAACAGATGCATTGCTTTTGAAAAGCAGAACAATGTGATCCAGAATCTTGGTAGTCCGTGAAATATATTGCTCAGAATGGTGACATTAAAAATGGAAAATCAACTCTGGAGAAACTGATGAAAAGGAGGTGAACGGTAGATTTAGAGATTAAAATTGCTTATCTAAATTATTAGTGTCCTTAGTCACAGATGGTTAGATTGGAGTCTCAAGATGATTCGGAGTTTCTGGTCTGGTATTTTTAAAGATTGTCTGGAATTACAAATCCTGAAATGGCCAGGCAGTCCCCTTTTCAGTGCTCTGATAGCAACCCTTGTCGGGACTACCCTTTGCTTCACCTTCCTGTTCTTCATTTCCTAGTGTAGACCTTGGTCCAGAAAAGCTTCAAACAGTAAACTGTGCCATCAGTCGTAAGCCTTCTCTTACAGGAGGGATGAGAGTTATTTACATTCTTGGTTAAACAACTACATAGATACATACTGGGTCAAGGCTCACAAATACTAGAGAAAGCTTAGTGTGGCTTTTGCTGCTACGTGCCCAGTTCATTTTAACACAGTCCAGCTGTTTTATTCTGGAACTCTTCTTGCACTGTATGTACGATTATAGAGGGTTTTAACCAGTAAATTAAACTCCTCTGTTCAGTAAAATGTCCTGGTCCTACTCCCATTGGACTATTGGCCTGTCCATTTTTTTTAGTACCATCCAAACTTAATAAAACGGTCAGGTATCTCTATTATGCACAGTTTAGAGACAAATTCTGGAAGGATTTGAACATTGTAGTCTTGCTACAGATCACTGCTTCAGACAGGTTTAATTTGATTGGCTCAGCTTGGCACTTGTGAGAGGAGACTTGTTTGTGCCATGATAAGGAGTCTTTGTATTCTAAGAGTTTTAAGTTGTTCACTGACAGAGCAAACAGTGCCTTATTATCTATCCCTTCCTGTTCCTTTTTAGTGTCTGTCAGCTGAGAAAGTTTGCAGGCTGTTATTTCTTGGCCTGAGAACATTGTCTGAGCACTTCAGATGAGGTTGGTGGCTTAAAAAGTTCTCACTGGCCTTTGGCCTCTGTAAATCTTCCTTGGGGGCGGTAATGTATCGACAGCTCATTAGAATCACTTAAAGCAAGTCATTTACCTAAAGAAGAACACAAGGCAGGGCCAAACCAGATTCATGTTTTGGATCCACTTTCTATTTTCTTGGAAAACGTTGGTACATCCTGCTCAGTAAGATCAATTTGTAATGGCTGCAGATAAATTACTGAGCTTTCCCCTCATCAAGCTAGTTGAACATGCCTGCAGTCAGACCTACCAGGAATTGAACCATAATTCCTTTGAACAGTCTTATTTGTTACTGGATTTTTTCCCTTCCCTTCCTTATTTCCCTCTTCTCTTTGCTTCCCACTTGATGTGATCCTGTAGTTAAAAGCCAGTATACTGTTCTCATTTGAAAAACAGGCACTCAGTTTATTTTCTGCAGAAATTAGACTGACATTTGTAAAAGCCAAGCATTAAAAAAGCCAGCATCTCAGGCTGTTGTTGCAGACCTAGGCTCCCTCTAGGCTGTGTTGCTAATTTCGTGTCTGTGCCTTTACCCTCTGAGCCACCACAGGCACAAACGTGGCCTAAGACAAGTGTTGATGTGTAACTGTAAAATGTCTTGATTCGCTGCCAAGCGCTGCACACATCTAAGGGAGGAAGCCCTGAGAAAGTAATGTGGTACATTAATAGGTGTGATTTCTACATCTAGAGAGGGATACATGCAGTAAAACATCTCGTAGACAAAACAGATAAAATACTAGCCAGGAGTGGCAGTGATGGTGTTTAGTACCATTAGCAACCTGAGAGTAAACAGAAAGAAAAGGAGGAAGAGAATGAAACAGCCATAAAACCACTTTAGGAACAAGAGAGTTTGGAAATACTGCATTTACAGCCTGCTGAGCAGCAGCTGAAGAGAAACCTCACAGTCCAGTTGTCATTTTGGACACTGTTGGTTTCTGTTGTTATACAGAGCATGCAGGATTACCAGAACGAAGAGAGTTCTGATTTTGGTTTGGGTTTGTGGTGCTTTTGGTACCACTCTGTGAGCAGTCAGTTTTTCCTGTGTGCATGGGAACAGAGGAAAGAAAAGCATAAAGGAAAATAATAATCCTCAAACCATTACAAGTTGGCAGGAGAACTTGAATTCCTAATCATTTAATGGAAGCTATTGCAGTAACACCTCTGAAAAATGAGAACGTGTCCTAGAGGAGGAATCTCAGACTGGAGTTTTCTCCCCCTCCCTAAGTACAGCCAAGACTCTGTATTTTGAGTTTTAATGCCACGTAAATAAAGCAGGTATTTTTCAAACAGAGTATTTTAGTGGTATTGTCTGGGTGTTAAAGGATGAAGTCAGGAACACACTCATGCAAGATGGAGATAATTAATACAGCTTTTTACAAGTTGTTTTATGGGCACAATTAACAAATATATTTTCCTGATTAAAAAAAACCCTAATATTACAAATGGCGGAGATTATTTTTTTCCTTGAGTTGCATTAATTAAACAGTGTCATTTTATTTTTGTGGGAAGATATCAGTGTAATTTGAAAACCCTTTACCTGTTGAAAATGATGTAGGAATTTGTTTACATCAAAACAGAGATTTGCAGACAATGTTCTTATATATCCGTAAGCATGAAGAAGAAACAGGAAAAAGTGTGTATGGTGACCTGTATTTGAAAGGTTGGTTTTCAGCTCCATCCTTCACAAGTTTTGATGCAAACTCCAATTTACACTGCCTTGTCCTTAGGTTACCCAGTGACACTTAATGTCACAGGTTCTTTTCAGGTCTGTGGCCTGAAACAGAAGTGAGAAGGGACAACCTAAACTTTCAAAGTGGATATTGTTCATCTTTTGAAAGTGATGCCTTAATGACTTCCCCCCCCCTATCAACCCTAGATCAACCTATAAAGTTACTACTAGAGCACCTGGGGTTCCTCAATCCAAGCTTAATTTTTTGAAGAATACTCTGATCTATGGACTCATCTGGCCAAGCTTTGACTTTTAGTTTGTTATGAAGATACATTTTTTCCAGTAGTATTTGAACATAATGCATTTTTGTTTATTTTTTTAAAAAGTTTAAACTGATTCACTTTTAAACCGTCACTGTCTGTAGGTGTCCTGGCTTGCCTGGATGGGTACATGAATATAGCTCTGGAACAGACAGAAGAATATGTAAATGGACAATTAAAGAACAAATATGGGGATGCATTTATCCGAGGAAATAATGGTAAGTCCTCCTCTTTCTCATTAGAAAATTATGTTTTGATATTTCTAAGTTTGAGGAGTGCCTGAGGTGTAAAAGCAAGCTGCCTCTAAGAATAGTAGTTTTAGGCTTTCTTGGAAACCTTAACCTTTTTACAGTTTCACTTTCCAGGGTCTCTTCTGCATTCCCATGGCCTTTTTTGCCTCTCAGTTTGAAGTTCACTTAGAGAAATGCGCTCTTCCCTAGCCTTCCTTAGAGCTCATTTCCTGTCACTTGACAGGTGTAGTATTTTGCACTTACTGCCTGCTTATATGGCCTCTGCTTCACAGAAGTTTGTGTTTTGCTGGCCAAACTATTGCATAAACTTCTGATACAGTACAGATATTGATGACACTAATATTTTCTTGTGATGTAATTGTCCAGACCTGAATGAATGCTGCTTGTTAGCACTGGAGGCTATTTTCATCTTTACTACTGGTCAAGAAAATAACTTGTATTTTACTATTGCTTCTTTGAATATACCAGTGCAATAGGTGGATTTTAGTGCACTTGAAGGACAATCCCAGGCTCATGAAATGACTCTGTGATATCAGTTAGGCTGTAATAGCAGAACATGCCAGGGAGAAGAATATCTAAAAATAGAAAAGGTTCACAAATCAGATGTGAAGAGAGTTGTAGGGAAGGGAAATGAAGCAGAGTCTTACCAGGTTACTTCATAAGAAAATGGAAAGCAGGAAGGAGGGAATAAAAAGAAAGAAGGACTGAATCGTGTTACAAAGAGAAAGAAAACACCAGCATGAAACACTGTTTTGGGAGGAGAAATAGTCCTTGAACAAAGCCAAATACTTTTTGCAAGGAATTAGCATCTGACACCCATAATTCTGCTGCTTAGAAACTCACAGTCCCCTCCAGTGCCACAGGGTAGCTGATTTTATTGTCTGTCGGTTCAGCCTGCACCTGCTGGAGGGTAGTTGGGCTATGAGTGTAAGAAATACTGAACCCAAGTCATACTTAATGTGTAAAATTGATAGCAGTTCTTGAAACCTGAACTTAAGTTTCCCGACTTTGTTGATACTGAACAGAATTTATGACACTGTTTTACAAGCCATGGAAAGATGATGTTTTAAATAAACAGGCTTTTGCACATGATTTACCAGGGCCCTCTTATGTGTGCTGCTTTCTTTTCACAGTGTTGTACATAAGCACTCAGAAGAGGAGGATGTGAAGATGCCAGAAGGAGGCTGTTTTGTACTTGTGAACCTCTTCAAAGTGATGAGCCCAGTCTGATTTGTAGTTAGTAATCTCACCGGTGAAATACACAAGTGTTTACATTTATTTTTTTTAAATAGATGTAAACAAGTGTAAACTTCCTGAATGTTTTTGTTTGAAAGCATTGCTTTGTTCCGCTGTACAGGAAATAAAAATAAATAAAAGAGAAGCATGTAAGAGTGCTGCAAGACTAATTCAAAGCAACAGCTCATCTAATTATGCTAAGAGTTACAGAAATACTGATGGGAAGGTAAGCAGGCACGGAGTACTTGCAGAGCACAACCTTTTATTGATAGCAAAACAATAGTTCAACTGCTGTTGGAAAAGGAAATGCTAATGTTTTGGTACCAATGACCTGTTCCTTTTGGAAAAGAAAGGGGCAGCTTTAAATACTGATCTAGAAGGAATCATCTGGTAAAAAGTTCGGCTGTCCAAAAAAAAAATCATGGATTGAGTCAAGGGATGAAACAGTGACACTTCAGCAGTTAGGGGAGGGGAAAGAATTGAAGCAAATTGCAGAAGAGCCCTCAAGGTGAAAAGCAAGCCCTGTGCCAGCTGAGGAAGTCAGTCAGAGGTGAAAAGCTCTTGGCTGGTGTGCCAACAGTGCCAGTAGCTGCTTCACCTGCCTCTCTACCCCCACCCTACTTCAGCTTGCAGTTACCTTTTTTCCTGTATCTCTACCAAACACAATGGACTTCTCCAATAAAAAGCAATTTTAACTGGTATCTAAAGCTACTCCTGAACACAGACTAGGAATCTAAAAGCTTTTGTAAACATGGCATAAGGATCCCCTTCAGACAGTTCACTCTTTCACCCTTCCACTCCACCCCCAACATAGAACTACCTATTCTCTTTCTCTCTGTGCTAGCCAAAAATGAGAACAGACACATTAGGCTTATAGTATGGGGTAGGCATTAGGGAGGGGAAACCGTCGTGCAGGCAATGGACTCAGAACCTGTTTGGGTTTATTTTGCAGCAGTGCTCCCAAATAAGCAGAGCCCGGTAAGTAAATCCAGTTCAGTTTTATGTGGATATTTATTCCAATTTATAAAATATCTTTTTGCCTTTTACAATCAGTCAGACTAGAAAAGAACTGAACACAATGCATTTCTTAGTCTGAGTGTTACTGCACTTAACATCCAGATACTCAAGAGTATTGTTCCTCAGGAGGAGGTTACAAGTTAGGGTAATGTTCCTCATGGTGAGGTCATTTAGCTTTTTTTTTAGACAAGTATTCTGAATCCCTGCTTTATTCTTTGGGCAGTTTTTAGTGCCTCCAGGAGCAAAATTACTTCTAGTTATGGATGGATAAAAACAAGACAACTATGTGATTGTAACACTGGCCCATTCTTTTCAAGCACCCACCAGTAGCTCTAATGCAAACAGGGAACTGTAATGTTTCAGGTATCTAAGGGAGAGCACATGAGTTGTCTTTTTTGTTGGTTTTTTTTGTTTGTTTGTTTTTTAAAGAGCAAGGAATAAGTCTAAATTATTTTGCAATCAGTAGTTAACCTAATATTCTATGATTCTATGATTTCCACATTATTTGTGTTCTGAAGTGTGTAGAGATGCTACTTTATAATATGCTTCAATAAATTTATCATTTTCTGACAGGTTGAAAAGGGTCCAGGATGTAAGTATAAATCACCAACTTGCTCTTCTCTAGAAAAGGAAAAAAAAAAGATTTACCTCCAAGGGGAGCATTGCCATTTCTCTTTTATTTTGTCATCTATATGCAGCTGGCAGGTTACCACATGCTTCCATTCCAGGAGACTGTCTGGGGTTTGGGGTTTGGATCTTGGGTTCTTTGGTTTATTTTTTGGTGTGTTTTGGTTGGGGTTTTTTTTTCAGTTTTAATACAGGGTTAGTTTCTTTTCCACTCTTCCTTCTCCAGCTACCCAGCTACAGCAACACAGACTGCTTTACTCTCAAGAGTTTGCATTGCTAACATAACTACAGTTCTGTTACTACAAGTTCAGTAACAGAATATTTTTCAGTTATGGTTTGCTACTTCAGATAGTCTAATCACATACTAAACTCTGAACTTAGAAAATACTACATAGGTTAAGTACTGAGGGGTTTTTAATACATTCTAGATCATTAAGTCACTATGAGGTGAGGTAGATGATAGGAAAATCACTAAAGATGAGCTGTAATGTTCGAATTTCCAAAGTAGCTAAAGAAATCAAACATTTAATTCCCACAATAACTGCCTTTTATGTACAGTTTACAAGATTCCCTCCCCCAAATCACTTTTCAGCCCCTAAGTTTAATTAAGTTCTAAAGCTCTCGCCCAGCTCAGAAAAGCAGCCGTGCCCCAGAGGTGCAGCTTTCAGCTGCATTGTGCGCAGTAGTCAAGCAAACGTGCAAGTGCTTGCAGAGTGACAGCCTTCAAACGTTTGGCTGATGGTACCAGAGCAATGCCTGATCTTTAATAGGCCAACCCATGCCTGTGGCTGGCTCCGGCACTGTGTTGGTTTTGAAAGCAAATGGACTCTGGAGCCAGCAGCTTCCAAGTCTCAGGTCCCTGTGCCAAACTGTTCTTCGAGGCTGAGAAATCAGATGGGAGGAGACCTTTCCTGAGCTGCCGTATTGATCCTGACCAAAGGACCCTTGAACATCTCGGAGTCAGTGATTGACACAGCAGCTTCAGGGTGGCTGTCAGGTTTCCTTTGAGCTGCACAGACCCCTTGGCCACAGGACAACTCTGCCAGCTCATGGGCAGCTCCCACGCAGCACCAGGACTGCGTCACCTGCCTGGCCTTGCCTTTATCTAACAGAGCAGCAACAAATTCTCATGAGAACATCCTTTAGAAAGAGTTTTGTTTTGTTTTGTTTTTAAGGAAATTTCAGAACAGCTCAAGTGATGAAAAGGGAGAGCTGCTCTCCACAGATAGGGTGGTATTTGCAATAGCTCATCATGGGAAAATCCATCTGGGCTTCACCTGATGCTACATGAATGTGGGGTGCCCAGCTTCTGAAGGGATGTACAGTTCATTTGCTGTCTGTATTCCTTGTCCTATTCTGTCTTATTAAATCAGTCATTAAGCTATTTGTTGCTGAGCTTTCTTACTGATACCTAGAGAGCCCTGCACAATACACCTCTTCTCTAACCTCCCTCAACTTTGTTCACAGGACTCAGGCAGGCACTACCTGACTAGGGAGGACTTCTAACTCATTATAACCCTTATTATCTTACAATAACAAATCATTTCTCAACCTGTCAAGGAAGCAACCAGCTTGTTGAGTGTCAGCTCTGGGTTGCTTACATCCATGACCACATTACATACTCATCTCCACTGCACCTGCTCTACATCTGCTATCCCTGTTGTGACCCAATGATGTGCAGATAAAGAAGCAATCTGCAAGAAAGAGAAATTTTCTGCATCAAGGAGCCGGGGATGTTATTTGGTTTATAATCCTTCTGTGCATTTCATCAATGAAATTTCAAGTGATGTAGTTTATAGTTAATTATCAAGCTATTACAGAGCATGCAGTTTTCTCCAGTGCTATTTTAAAATCCCAACTGTGTTTGTTAGTTGGTTTTTTTTTCTTTCTAGAAATCCACTACACAAATTCTGCTGAGAAAACAATAGGCAGAGTGTAAGTTGTCTTATATCCCCTTCTCCTTGCCGGCTTCCTACTAAGAAATTTCTGACAGGAACAAGGCAAATCTCTTTCTAGTGACAGCAGTGCCACGTGATTTTCTCGTGCCTGTCTGGGCCCCACTGTCAGAGCGATCAGCAGAGCCTGGCTGAGCTCAAGTGACTCCAGCAAGTCAAAGCTCTGGCCAGAGAAGGCTGAGGCAACGCTGTCATGGTGAGTGATGCAACCAGAGGCTATGGAGGGTGCTGTATTGTTATGGGGGGACTCGGCTTGTCTGAGGGATTAGAATGTGAGTTAGATAAAGAACCTTGAAGTGAACACCTCTGTACCCTTGAGGAGGCCAGAAAGCACTGAGAAAAGAACCACCAGTTCACAAACAGAGAAAGATTATTACAGTTATAACAGAAAGAAAGAAGCACCCAACTGTGGACAGGTGGTCTTTGATGGGGCCAATCAGGTGTGTGCACTTGTTATTAGAATGCTTATAAAAGGGCTTGCAGCCATGGGAGCACTTGCAGCATCAGCAGCATTTGAAGCATGAGCATTTTAGCCTTTGCAGAAGGAGTGTGTGTGAGAGCGTGATGAGTCCATCTCAACAATGGCATGTCGAGCCATACCACGACACAGTGTTTCTTATTGGAAACAGCTGCCTGTCACTTGGCATTTGAACGTGCAGTTGGAGGCTGCTGGTAGGTGCCTGTGTCATGGTAACGACTGTGACAGGCTTTTTCCATCTCGAAAGAGGAGATGCTTGTGACATTTGGGTTGAGTGCCGCTTTGAAGCTCCTGAGCTGTTTGCTGATACCCACAGTATGCCCTTGTGTGAAACCTCTGCCAAAAACCCCAATGACAATGGCCACGTGGAGGCCATATTTATGACACTGGCTCACAAGCTGAAAAGCCACAAGCCATGAATGCTTAGTCAACCCCCAGATCGCGATGAAATACATATAAAGCCTGGACCCAAACCTGCCGTGACCTGCTGGTGTTAAGCCATGCTCTTATCAGCTGTCACCTTGTCTCGTTTGCCAGTGCTTC
>WTSP01001141.1:0-12347 GCA_025331215.1 Actenoides lindsayi | reverse complement strand
TTTCTGTATGTGTTTTTGGTACCCACTTTGTTCGCACTCCCCACCCCCCCACCCCCCCACCCCCCCGCATCTGGCTGTTTGGAAACACGTCACCGAAACTCAAGCCAAAACAGGCCTGAGTAAACTGAGGCGATAACTATTTGTTTGGTGAATGTTGTTCTTCCCACCACTACTCACTGCAATTCTCCAGACTTGGGTAGGAGAAAATACCATTTTATTCTTCTTTCAATTGCAGATGCAAAGATCTAGGGCTCAGTAAAAAACTAAACTCAAGCTTCATACTTACTAGCCAGTGCCTATTTTGATTTTGCTAAGAAACCTACCAGTTCAAACAATTCATTTAGAGGAAAAATGAGAAACAGAAAACTTCACTAAGTACACTGCTGAAGCCAGTAAGTACAAAGGGGATCAACAGCATTTTATAAAAGGCAAAGATGGATTTAAAAACACAAACAACTGTAAAATCCGTAAGATCCATCAAAACCTACCAAATACCCCAGCCCTAGGGACATCTGAGCAATGTCTAGGACCAAGTCTCACTGAAAACCCTTTCAAAAGTATCCAGCATCCTCTCCCCTGTCCCACTGGCTGGGGATGGGGTTTCCCTCCCTACCTGGAAGGTCTAAAGACTATCACCAAATCTGGCACCTCTGGGGGTTCCTGTGCTTGCACCTCAGCTCCTGAGCTGCCCAGGACTCAGGGAAACGTTACCACCAAGACCCTTTATCATCTCTATATTCTCTGCAGGCAGACAGACCTTTGCTTAGCAGCTTCAAGGTGTCAGAGGAAAGTGCCCTGGCTGCTGCCCAGGGGCCCACAGGCACGTACTGATGGCAGCAGAGAAGCTGTACAGCTCAGAAAGGTGAGCTGAATATGCGGTTTAACCCGACAGTTCATAGGGAGGCTATTTCTGCCTACCCTGTAAATGTCCCTATTTACTTTATTTCAAGTTGCATTAGAAGAGCCAAGGCAGAAACACCCATCTAGAGTACAGTTAGCAGGCTAAACTAACTGTGGAAGTGATACCACCCCAGAAAAATGTGATGCAGCCAATTATGCAAGGCTACTAATTATGTGTTATTAAGGACATTATACAGTGACCTATTAATACATCTAGAGCCCATTGTTGCCCTATTATCAATAGCAAACAAGAACCTTCTGTATTATTTTGGGAAATGACCTTTCTCCATAGCATAGTGTAGCACGAGCCAGGAACCTCCCGAGTTGTAATTCCAGCTCCCCCATTGACTCTCTGGGTGATGAGGTAAAGTCTTTCACCTCTTGGGAGCTGTTCCTGTCACACTGCAGTGACATTCGCCTACCTCTCAGCTTTATTCAGTCCAAATATTTGAGTAGAGCTTTGAGGACGCAAAGCTCCAGATCAGTGTGACAGACGCATCGCTGGAGCTCCAGCAGAAATTCAGCCGTGGCCGGAAGAACATGCTGAGCAGCTCTACAAGATTCTCTTTCCACAGGTGAGAACTTACAGCCACCAGCTTTAGGCTACAAGTCACCGCTTGGTAACGTTTCAGTCATTTCAGCTGCAGAGTTTCTCAACACAAGAAGGAAAAGCTCCGTGCTTGTTCCCACCTAGACACCAGCAGAATTCGGGGCAATATTAACAACTCGCATAATGGCAAAGGATACACCTAAAATAACAGTGTGTGGAGAACATAGGATGAAAATTCCTGGGAGGAACAGAACACGCAGTGGACACTCAGTTTATGCAGTCTCGGACATTTCAAAGGTCAGAAAAAATAATTGGGTTATAGGAAGTTACAGAGATTAAAAAAATAGAGCAGAGACTGTAACAACAGCGGCTCTTTCTCTCGCTCTTTCTAAGTAAATAAAAGTCATGACTAAATGAAGTCATTCTGAAAACATGAATTATTGAATTTGCTTTGGCAGAATATTCCCAGGCTTAACCCCCTCAAATTGTGGTAAAAGGTACGAAACAATCAGATTTACTGACAATTTACAGGAATGTGTATAAGCACACAATAAAACGATAGCAAGGCCATACTCCCAACTCAGAAAAAAACCAATCACTTAGCTCTTCTCCAAGGGGCAGAGATCAATTTCTGCTCAACATCTCCCTTCTCTCCTGCCTCGCTACAAAAGCCTTGTTACTGATACAGTACTTGAGAGCTGTATAATAACCCCTCCTTCCATAACTTCTCCAACAGCTTCCAAACAAAACTTACTTCATGGCTTGAGACCCATCCCACTGGAGGAAATTCCATTTCAATTCCTTTGCAATTGACAGCACAACTCAAATTCCTAAATCTGCATCCCCGAGTCTTCAGAAATAAAGAGAGTTTCTCCACGTGGAAGATCTAACCTGAAAGCCACACCACCACACCCATATTTACCTGAGGATGTTCCCAGGGTGAACACTTTTTCCATCACAATGATCCTCAAATGCCCTCAAAAATTCTTTAGCACTTTGGTTTTACTGACAGATGACAACCTATTTGACACAGATGTTTAAGCATGACATGATTCAAGTGTTATAAGAGTTAAATTATAGCTGTTATTGAAATCCACGTTTGAATTTAATATTTAATACATCTTGACTGACGGATTGCATTTACTGATCTTAATTAACAGGGCCCAGAGACCTCCTATCCTTGTTCTACAGATTGAACTGTGGCAAAACTGTAGACCTGGGCTATGGATCCATGGATATAGGGAAATCAAAGGACAGGAATTTGCATTACTTAGCAAGTGCTTGGGTGTACCACTTAGGAAGCAAAGGGAGGAGTTTTCTCTCCTGGGCAGCAAGCTTTGACTGGTCACTGATGGTCACTTTGGCTTCTACACCTTCTTCCCGCAGCAGTTTGGGGTTCATCATCTTCTACTCAACAACTTCACGGGAAAAAAAAAAAAAATTTAAATTAATTAAATTGCAGCAGCCGCCCAGGATGGGTGGGTGAAGAAAGCAGGGTGAACGTGGCGAAGCATCCCCTCGGCTGGGGCGCGGGCAGCGCAGGGCGGGCGGAGCGCTGCCGCCCAGCACCACCTAGGGGCCGGCTGCCAGCACTGCAGCCCGGGCGGCGGGTCCGCAGCAGCACAGTGCTGCCCTCCCGGCGCTGCCGGCCGAAGGAAATTTCCCGAGCCATTGTTTTCCTCTCTGAATCACTGTCACTGGTTCATAAAAAAAAAGTCATCTAGAAAAGGAAGCTGCTGAGATCTTGGCTGAGGAATAATTTTCAGAATAAAAACACTTGCCTCTGTCGTTTGCAGCAGTTTCTCTCCCTTGCCCTTTCTCGGCTCGCAAACAAGGTGGTTTACTATAAACACTGGACATAAGAGTGCTGGAGCAGAGAAAACGTTACGGCTTTTAGACTTAGAAACTGAAAACCAAGATTTAATTCTACCCAGCTTGTGCAATATTTAACTCTCTATTTCAGCTTTTCTTCTTAACTTATCAAAGTCTCGTTTGTAAAAAAAAATCTTTTCCTTTTGTGGTGGTTTTGTGGTGCAGTCTGCGTGAGGAAATGCCACAGTAACCCGAGGATCCATATAGTCCAGCCTTCATCTCAAGCAGAAGCTAATAAAGAAAAAAAAAAAAAAAAGAAAGAAAAAGAAACCAAACCCATTCAAACTGTCCCCACGGAAATGTCCTTGCACTTTAGATGCTCACTAAGGGATGCATGTTCAAAATGTTAAATGAGAGCTATGCAGACAAGATTCATTTACAGAAAGCATGCGTATCTCCAGAGCAATGTTTCCTAAGATGAAAGAGCTGGCAGTGGACCAAACCAGATTACTTTAATTATTCCAGTTTCCCTCTGAAATTTCCTGTCTCATTGCCTATGAAATTTGCTCCCCCAAAAATGGAAAATTAACTCACCTAATGGGGCAAAACTCAGGTGGTTCTGTATTTTAGGACCCTTACTGAGTCACACTCAGCCACATGCTCAAATGCTGTCCCGTCCTGATGTCAAGGTGGAGAGGAACAGCAGCATTCCTAGTGAGAGCCAGCACAGCCAGGAACCCTGCGTGGTGGGAACGCATGTGCAGAGGAGCAGTGTTTGCAGCTAGACCGAAAGCCACGTGCATCCTCCAACACACGAAACTTGGACTTCTCCATTCAACACGTCATAATTCAGAGTAATTGATTCATCTGGATATAGGAAAAACAAAACAAAACAAACATTCAGTGGCTTTTAGTTGTGCTAGCGCTGTGCAGAGGGCATGGTCTGCCCTGTTGTTGGAGATGGGCACATGACAGCACTAAGGACACTTTTTCACTTGTAAGAGAATGTCATATTCTCATGGATAACTAAAAGGAAAGGTGAAGGATAAGAGTATTTTAATTATATAAAGTTTGAAGCATTGATTTTCAAATCTACTCAGGTTCTATTGCCACTGCACACAGAAAGAACCAGCCCTGTATTCTGCATCACACCACTTAAAAACTACAAAAAAAGTTTTTTGCTTTTATTGGAACCGGTTTTAGAAGGTTATTGATTTTGACCTAAGTTTTCTCCTCCTGTAAATCAGAAATTAAGAACGTGACTTTAGCTACTTGTTTTGAATCCTGCAGACATCATGTATTAGCAGCTTCTGTTCACTGCAGACGGACAAATTGTACTCACAGCTCAAAATAAAAAAATCCAGGTTTGGTGAATAAAATTTGCTCTGTTCAGCAACAAGAGCACGGTAAGTCATTCTTCTTAGTCTTAGAGAGCTGTCAGGATTTCCAGATAAATCACTTCATTAAGATTTGTGCCATTAAAAAAAAATATATATATGTATATATTTGCAATATAATTCACATTTCAGTTTGCTGGAGTGAGCTTTGCCACACTTGCCATGCTTCTGATGTGACACACAGGACAGAAATCAGTTTCTGGAATGAGTATCTGATCTCAATTGTATGATTACAGCAATATTAGTCCTGTCAATGAATTTTATGAGACTGGGATAGCTGAATGACAGAGTTGCTCTCTAAACTTCAGAAGAGAAGGGACACCAAAGCATAACAGGCTTGTGAAATACATACTGACCTTTTAATATGTTGACCTGCTACTGCTGTTATCAGCTATCAACAAATCCTGAAGTGTGGATAGAGAGGAGAAGTCAGCAGCGGAGGTGGCATCAGCAGACTGACATCACATTTTTTTCAGATGGTAACATTTTTGGCAGAAAACGTAAACAAATACTTAGCTGTTTCTTGTGTAGATCTAGAAATAAAAGACAAGCCTTGGAGTAAAAGCTCCTAGTCCAAGCTTCTGACATCAGAAGGTATATTAATTGGTGCAGTTCATGATGTCACTAAAGATCCTTTGCCCAGCTAGGCTAACAACTTACAGTTTAGAAATAAGGTGAAACAAGGAGCTTTTTCTTTGCATTTACTTTAAAGGCTTTGCCAAACTTTATCAGCAAAAAAAAACACCGACCAAAGATGGAAAATTGTCTTTATACCTAACATTCAATGCAGATTCCTAATCATATTCAAACACACTCAATAACCCTTCCAGTTCAGTTTGTGAAATTCCTCCTCCTAAACTAGGAAATTCTTAGCACCCTAATGTCCCTTTCCTCTATGGATTATTGTGAACGCTTCTCTAAATAAGAATATTCCTTTCTGTGATGGCTGAAGCCTGTTTCCCCTGCCATGGGAGGAGGATTTGACATCACAGCCTGGAAACCAGCTCAGCTCCTTTTACCCTGTAAGTGGCAGGATACACCTTAGCACAGTTGGCTTGTCTCTGAACTTCCCATCCTCCACACCTTCCTAGGATGGTGCCTGTTTTCTTCTAGGATTTGATGAGAAAGAACACTAAAGGGCAAAGGTAACGCAGAGGTCAAGAAGAAATGGTTTCCCTCAGATGCTGCTAACAGACACTGCCCAACAGTCTCGCACGACTTCAGAAATCCTTGCCTACTGCTGGTGAGCTCTGTCCAAGCCTGGGTTCACCAAGGTTACAGGAAAAGAAAAGGTTGTACTTTTGTTGATCAGCGCTGCTAAGCAACAAGTCACAAAAACTAACATTGCTCTTGTCTTCCGCTGGTTGCAATTAGAGAACTACAAACAGGATCTTTGTGTCAGGGATTCAGGGCTGAGAGGAACCTTTCGCAGCGCGGCTTTGCAATGCTGCGAGCCACGCAGTCACCAAGAGCACCTCCTCATGTGCACGCTGCGCGTCCCCGGCCATCGCACTCTGCACAGCGCAGGGCAGCTCAGCACCTGGAGTTACCACAGTCTGTAGTTCATCATCTGTAGGTTGTAACAGTCACTTGTAATAGAAGAAACAAAGCAAAAATATTGTTGTTCCCTGATCAACCTTAGGACTAATTTGAGGCACTAAAAAAAATTATTAAAGCTTTTTTATGCTACTCTACCCATGAGTCCATGAACTATGTTAATAATCTAATATGGGGTGGGTTATTTTTAAATAAACTGCAAGGAATATGACCATGGAGTATCTGGGTTAGGTTTAGAAGAGGAACCTTGTTGCTAGACAACCTGGGCTTTGTTGATTGTTCAAATTCTAAGTTCCAGGGGAACACACTGATTTTTCTTTAACAACATGTTTTATCAACTTCTGTTTGATCATTCTTCAAATGATATCTGGTTTAGAACAGCCCAGCAGGAATAGTTATGGAAGGACTAAGCTTTGTAAAAATGTTTCTCATTTAAGCTCACGGATGAAGTTACTTAACTGTGCATCTAACAGGGGAGCAATAAAGCACTCTGAGCAAGGAAAAGTAATAGGGAAGTATGTTTACACCAGTACAGAGCAAGTCAATGGTTGAGTCTTCCCACATTAATAATTAAAGCTTTAGGAAGAGAGCTGCATAAAGTTAGGAAAAAAGTTCATTAATATTCTTTAATTCAATCTCCATGCCCCAAAATCTCAAGACTGACAAACAGACAACCAACAAGCTGCGGATTTCACCAATAAACAACGCATGTGAAGAGAACATAAAGACTGCACAGGCATGCAGAACAGGAAGTGATGCATTTACAAAAGACAAGGGCAGATTAGGTATCAAGGAAAAGTTTTCTACTATTTAAAGCAGGACATTACAACAGAACAGTAGTCAAGAGGGGGTCACTGTGTCCTGTCACTGAAAACAGAGAGATTAGATATGAAAGGATTAAGTCACACTGAGAGCATGAACTTGCTAAGTGCATTTTTCCAACCTTAAGTAATATGGCCATAAATATATATATGGGGGTCAGAGTAAAGACTACTGAACTGTAACCCTTACACTCTACTGACCTGTTTCAGAGCCCTGGGTAAATCACTTGATCTC
This sequence comes from Actenoides lindsayi, assembly GCA_025331215.1. Lineage (NCBI taxonomy): Eukaryota > Metazoa > Chordata > Aves > Coraciiformes > Alcedinidae > Actenoides > Actenoides lindsayi. The sequence goes on along the minus strand of WTSP01001141.1, from coordinate 5,075 downwards.
ACCACACTTGTTTTTCCAGCTGTGAAACACCAGCAACATCTATTACACAGGGACCTGGGGAAAAGTTTCACACTTAGATAAAACTGTGGGTCTTAGCAGGACACAGAGTGTGTGTATCCGAAAGGTTTTCTCCTTAATTCCCATACCAATTTGTCCAACAGTTTATCATACTTCTAGCTACAAACTTAATCTTGTTATTTTCTCATAAAGTTATATTATTTTTTCATAATGTTCTTCAGTAGCTGTGGTTTTAAATGTTGAGAGCAACTTAACAACTCTAAGTATGTCAGCATCCTACTCAACAGATTTGTTTACTATCTTTTTTCAGACCTGTTTACTTGAATGACAATGTTTTAATGCATTTTACCCCACTTAATCCCACAGAGCTAGAAATGCTGAGCTGGAAATGCTCTTCCCTGTCTCAGGAAATGCTGAATTGTTTACTAAACTGTGGCTGCTAGAGCTAAAGCTATACAGCCTCTCTGAAGACAACGCATTTCCCCAGCCCACAAGGACATAAACAAAACTGCACAATTAATTGAACGCCAATTAACTCCAGAACATGTCATAGCAAAATTTTACAACCTATGAAACAAAGGAATTTGGTTCTCACATGTGAGCCCCAGGTCATAGTTTGTGCAGTACAGCTTTTCCATGTGGCATGGGAATCACTGAAATAGCAAGCAAGGACCCTTATCTATTGTGCCGTTTCTCAAGACCCTTTTCAGCATAAGGGTATTTCTTTGTCTACTGAAGTATGAGGCACAAACAAACACATAAAGAAAGCAAATCTAATCTTCATTCAACACTAAGAAGAAAATGTAGCTGAAAGAAAACCACAACTTGCTTAAGCCATTGTACTGTCTTCTGCTAAGAGGTCATTAGGCAATTAATGATACTTTAAAAGCAACAAAATGAGAAAATAATGATGGCCCATGGCTTGAGCAGATGGGCAGATACACGTCCAGAAAACATCCTGAAGAAGTGGCAAAATGTATTCTGCTAGAGCAGCTGTCATTTAAACAAAGCTGCAGGTTCACTTTCACTTGCTTGACAGCTCATAAGCATCAGTCAAGGAAAAGAGCAGCCTTTACAAAAGTCATACCAATAATAAGGGTTTGATCTAACAGGTAAGCACAAATTACACCTGCTTAAAAACTGTCGCCTGAAACAAATGGACGATCAAAAAGTTGAGAACTCGCCAGCTAAAATGTTGCTGCTCTTATTAACTCATTTTCCACCTGACTTGTCATTTCTTCTACTAGGTACCATCGAAACAGTTAATTTTTAAAGCTGAAAGGACAGAAGGCATTGGTTGGGGTTTGGGGTACTTTCTGTCATCTTCAATAGAGACTGTTTCTAAATAGAAAAGAAGCTCTAAGTGCTACATTTTTTTCACAACTCGGCACTGTCCCAACAGTCACTGTGCTTCTACCAACCCCTAACATGCCTTCAGCTACTTCGACATAACTGGTTGCAACAATCCCAGATTACTCATTCGGGATGCAAAGTTTAAGAAAACAGAGTAAGAGGAGTCAGAGCACTGAACTTCTCACAATGTACGTGGTGGGAACCAGCTACAACGGTGCAAAATTTCTTAACAAAGAAATGCCTGAGCTGTATGTTCCACAGAACACCACAATGCTCTTCGTGTTCAACTAAACAGACATGGCCAGCACTGCTGTTGATTACAAAGGATTTTAACTTTGCATTCTACCTCCTGGTCATGCTTCGTATTTTTAAGAGTAAAAATGTAATTATACAGACATCATCCCACAGTGAGAAAAGTAACTGAAATGCCAGCACTGGGGATGGAAGTTTCTTCTGCATCGTTTAATTTGTACCACTTTGATAAACTGAAGGATACCAAATCCTCAGTATTTGCTACACTCACTCACCGTTTCTGATAGCTGCCAAATTCCACTTACTCAGGAATCAAAATCCTGAAGCACAGAGGTCTAGCAGGGAAAAGTAAACTTATCTGGAAACACATTGTAAGAATTGGGATGAGGAAAGAAGAAAAGAAAAAAAAAAAAATCCAGGAAAAAAAAACAAAGGCAAAAAGAAAGAGGATTTCAGTAAATCAGTGTATTGCTATCCTGGATTTGTTTCAAAAATTCAGACTCGGGTTGCCAGAACTCCAACGCTGTGTTAAACACAAACTACTTAGGAAACCAGACGGGTGAAACTGAGCTAAAACAAAAATTACAGACACTGTACTTCTTATGTATGGGCCCAGAAAATCAAGACTATAAAAATCATCATTTCCAATGTTTGGGGTTTTTTTTTGTTGATTTTTTTAGTCAATTCATCTAAGCAGCAGTGGACTCACAAAATTTCCAGGTATTTTCCAGGTTTCTGACACATCTCCAAAAATCAGGATTATTTCACTTTACCCTCCACATTTAGCAGGTATCAGATGAGCTCTGCTTTCTAGATTACGGCTTAGGAAAATGCTTCCTCCAGATTTGTTCTCAAGGCAAATAAAAAACAACCCCAAAAAGAAGTACTTTTAGTTGTAGGCAGTTTGTCTTACAAGAGGAGAAAAATAACCGAACCCAAGCACAACTCGGCATTTTATTTGAACCCAAAAAGCTTAAGTCAGATCAGAAAACCTCAAGCCATTATTAGTAGAGATTAATTACTCTAGTATAAAGACATTTGCTATTAAAACGTCATGGATGACTTTTGTTCCATTTGATGTCTGCATTTAAAAAAAATGTCTAGCTAAATTTTGTTTTCTTATTAAAACATCTATTTAGAAACTGGGATGGTTAGAACTCCATTCTCCTAGTGTACAGTAACTAACTATAGCTTCCAAACAGGGACCACACACCCCTATATTCTATTTATATGTGTACAATTTATTTAAACTAAGACTGTGGTCAGGTGCTGCCAGGGGTCCAGTGTTCTGGCTGTCACTCAAAGCGAGGAAAGAAAAAGCAATCCATAGTGGCAACAGCTGATGCTAGATTAGAACGGAAAGCTGTAGTGTCAACTGCTCTAAGATGGTCCCAAATTTAGAATAAAACTCTGCACCACCACAAGCCTCCCTCTCCCACCCTCCCAAAACCAGTCCCTTTTTGATCAACAGAGCTACGAAGTGTACGAATAGATGACAATTTATTTTTCCAGTACAGTCTGTAGTGATCTCAGAGTATTTGGATTTGTCACCATTTTCACGTGTACAGAATCCTGCAGTATTTTTTTGCAGAGTACTGCACAGGTGTTCTATTAATGTCTGCTGTAGTAAAACATTTGCATCCACACAGAGATAAACTGTATTTAATGTTCACGTTTACATAAAGCACGTAACAGGAACAGAGGGGAATATAACACTTAGAGACCATCTTTGAATGCTTTCAGTAGCAGGTCGGCTGCCAGCCCAGGAGACAAGACACCACTAAGAACTTTTTCTTCTAGAAGTGGAATCTTATCCTTGACTGCCAAGTGACTCCGGAAATGTTCCAACATATTCTCCTGGATGAGATTCCACATCCACACTTTCTGCTGTTTCCGTCGTTTGGCAATCAGCTCGCCGCTTGCGAGCATGACGTCGTGAAATTCTGTCATCTTATCCCACATATCCGAGACGCCTTCTCCGGTCTTGGCAGAGATGCGCATTACCTGTTGGGTTCAGGAAACTCTTAAAAGCTCAGTCACTACTGGGCTTCAGGGTAAAGTGCATGAAAATTAAGATGGGTAAGGCAAGCTTAGTTCAATACCTTCACTTGGTGAAGCTCTAGGCAATTATGCACTGCTTTGTTTTGTTGGGTTTTCTTGAAAAAAAGATCTCCAAATTGGGATTCTACCAAGTCTAAGGGGACCCTGTGATCCACAGTGTTTGGAATAAATAAGCCGTGTCCAACTGCTTGTATAGTTAGTGAGAATTTTTAATGAGTCCTTTAGCTACAAGGTACAGTGCTACCATTTCACTGAAATGTAGAGTTAAATTACATATTCTGGCAGATACACTCTGGCAGCTACTCTTCTGCACTTCAAATATTCCAGAGAGGAGGTATTTTGACTTTTGGGTTTTTTTGCATTTGTTTTCCAGACTAAGAATTAATTTCACAAAAATATTTCAGACATCCATCATCTTTTAAATGGAAGTTTTGAGGTTATTTTTGGGTCATTGTTGTTTTTCATTTTAGTTTTTTTGGGGCTTTTTTTTTAAGTCTCTCTCTTTCCCCAGTCTAATGGGTAGGATACAGCCCCTACACGTCAATACATTCATTCTTCCAGCTGCCAGATACTGCCATCAGTGAAAGACAGACAGATTTCTGATAACCTGTTTAATTCACCACTCTCAAGCAGCTCTTTTGGGACACATGTATCAGATGCGGCCTCTCATCAGCTCTAGAAACAAAAAATTACAAAATGATGGCTAAGCCTCAAGCAGCCCAGCTGAGTTAAACTTAACTCAATGTGTCAGTTTTAGTAGCGGGGTAAAGCAAACCTGCTTTCTATAGACACATGTATAGATAAGAGGGAGTGAGAGAGTGCGTGTGCTTTTTTATATATATATCTATTAGAAATTAATACTAAATCTTTTCCTTAATAATTTACCATAAGCTTTTAATAGATGGAATACTGAATTGAAACTAAAGGCCCACAGGATGAGAATTCCAATAATCTAGACACTGTACACAAGTAGATGTGGCTCTTGCTCAAGAACTTCTATTATATGAGAAATTAAAAAAAATGAAAGTGATAAAGGAAAACACGTGAACAAATGAAAGAACAAAGATAATCACAGGCCTCAGAGTTAGAATAGGTGGAGAAAGAGCTTATGAGATATTTTAAGAGACGCAAGGCAAGTTTGTACCACTCCTGATGTTAAGTAATAGGTCTGCTAGTGATGAGATTGCAGCTCGGGACAGACATCCCTGTAAGCATTTTCCCAACCCCAGCAGGCCTGGCTTTGCACAGTGTTTAACAGGCACACCTTGAGATCAGAGGCAAAACAGAAACATCAGCTATCAGCTCTCTCGCTAGCGCAGAAACTTCAGTGTAGAACTAAACAGAACTGAAATTAGAGGCCGGGGACTTCAGATGAGATTATAACAATCCTA
>WTSP01001140.1:16246-45716 GCA_025331215.1 Actenoides lindsayi | reverse complement strand
GGGGCAATGATTAACAGGACCCTGGGCAGGGAGGCATCCCGGGGGTGTTGGAGGGCTCGGCTTGAGCCTCCTGAAGAGAAGCGGGAGAAGGCGATGGGAGGACGGGGCTCGGAAGAAGGAAGCAGCGCTGCGCCCGCCTCGGCCCCTGCGGTTCCCGTCGGGAAAGGCGGGCGGGGGGCGAGTCCGGCGGCGGGGCTCGGAGCGCGGCCTGCCAGCCTGCCAGCCAGCCAGCTGACCGCCGCCTTGTTTTCGGTTTGTTTTTGTTTTTCTCTCCTCCTCTTCCCGTCGGTTTCCTCCCTGGAGGCCTCCCGATGAGTTAAAATGGTGCTGAGGCTCGAGGGGAGCTGGTCGCTGCTAGTGGGGAAGAAGTTCCTCTGCCTGTCGGAGGAGGAGGATGGGCCGTGGGACACCAGCCGCGTCCTGGAATGGCCCTGGAAGTCTGGCAAGATCCGAGCAGTTTCTCACACGGACATATCCAAACAAGACCTGAAGGTAACTGGGAACTTTTTAAAGAGATCCTTTAAAACGAGAGTGCTTATCCTGTGACCTGGAAACTTGGCGTGTGTGCGTGTATAGACATATTTATATATACACGCTGTTGTTGGGGGACAGGGTGGTCTTCTTGGTCAACTTGGCTGCTTAATGTGCTTGAAAACATGTGCACCTCTGGCTAAAGCCACCGGTGTACTTCTACTAATGCTGGAAATAACCTCAAACTAATAATAAAGGTGGTGTCCCCCACCAGCATTTGGGAAACTTCAGGGGTTTTATTGCACTCGCTGTGACTAGTTTTTTTATTTCTGTGTGTTTCCTAAATAGTATTTAAGATCTTGTCAGTTGGGAACGATTTATTGTTCGTTTGGGTTGGGTTTTTTTTCCCCCCAAGGTGAAACCAAAACACTCCGATGTTGTTGGGATTGGGGACTTCTCTTTCTTGCTCTCTGGAGTAGTTGGTAATGAACAAGTCTTGAAAGATGTACCAAATTCACCTGTAGTGTTGGAGGTTTCTTCTGCCCTTCTTGCACGGATGGGATTTTTTGAACACGAAATCAATTATTGCAAGCTCAGTGTAATTCATTAACTGTGTATTTTGGGTAGAAGTCAAGCAGCTTTCACAGTCTGCCTGTGAAGTTCTTCAGGGGCTATTTGGCAACTGGAGTCGGGAGAACTATTCAACCATGTCTGGGCAATTACTGTAGTGTGCAAAGTACTCACGAAGGACAAAACTCCACGGTAGGAACGGCATCTTGTTACGTGGTCCTCTTTCTTGTTCCTCCAAGAGACTTGGGTGGCAGACTGTTCTATGGCAGCACCAACAATCTTTCAATTAAAACTGTCTCCTTGCCTTTTCCTGCTAAAGGGAGTAACTTCGTGACCTCTAATTCACTGAAAAAGTCCCCACTCCTTGGGAAACTAAAAGAAATGGCACGGTTTCCTAACTCTCTTTAGAAGTGTAAACTTTGTTACAAAGAGTCCCGAGTGGTAGGGGCCCGAGCTCCTTGTTGTGGATCTGCGTCAGGGGTGGAGCTTTCTCCATCTTCGGCCAGCGGGGCTGTGCCCGTGGAGCGAGGAGGAGCGCGCTGCTGCCGCAGAAAGCTCTTCTGAAGGACCTTCTCTGGGACTTACAAGGAGCAGCAGATGCTCTTGGGGACTGTACCGTGAGCCTTGGAACTGGTTACGGTTCTGCCAGAAGAGAGTGAATTCTCCGGTGAGAGTGTTAAAGTTGAAAAGCAGACAGTTGAGGTGTAGAGAGCCATTGCACCAAAACATACCATCTCCTTTCCTCTCTTAGGGCTTTGTGAAAGAGTAATGTATGGTTAGACCCCAGATAGTAATGGACTGGGGGAGAAAATTGTCTCTAAAGGAGTAGAAATATTTAATCTTTCAAATCTTGCTACGGAATAGAAGGACTGTCAACTGCTTTTGAAAGTGTTCTTTCCAACAGTGTTTCCCCGCTGTTTTATGCAGTGTTGATGCTGTAGACAGAACAAGCCATTCTGGTACTTTTGTTATTTGCTTATCTTTTTCTGTCGTCGTTGTTTTCATCAACTTGAGAATTAGTACATTAATTTCTGCACTCGTTAGCTTTACAGCTGTCTCTGGTAATGCTGTTGTGTACATGCTTTTACTTGCCTCTTTCCTTAGAGGAAGCTTAACACCAGAGATTCACTCAACTGATGTTTCCCTGCTATTAGGATAAATTAGTTAAATGTATTGGGACTGGATCGTTATCTTTTATGGGAAGAGGGAGTGGTTTTTCTGTGAGCAGTGTTCTCTACCAACACACACCCATTCCTGTATTCGGGCAAAGTTGTATTTGTGGCCTTTCTCAATCCTTTGCTGATCTGCCCCTCTTGCCTGTGGAAGAAGGGTAATGCAATCCCAAAGAACTTGGTCAAGCCACCGTGCTTCTGCCATGAAGTGACAGCTGCTTTCCTCCTGAAAAGTTTGTGTAGGTGCTTCAGAGATTGGTAAAGATAAACGCCAGTTAAAAGCAGGAAGCAGATGCCCTCCTTAGCATTGTGTTGTTTGATCACCTTTACTGTCTTACTGACATTTTTGCTTTCAATGAATTAGATTTATTCTTTTGGACTCCTGTTCTTAAACTAAGAATAAACAGCTTGTTTATTCAATCACTCTAGAACATTCTAAAGTGTACATCTTGTGAAATGCATGTGCCACTACTGTGTGCAGCCTTTGAATGTTTTGGGGGCTTTTTGCGGTGGGGTTTCCATGACTGTAAACATTGATAGCAGAGTTAAGACTTTAACTGCCCTTGAGCAGCAGAGGACTTTTGGAGATGGAAAGATTGTGGAGTTAAGTAGGAATATTAATCTTTTATGTGACAGTAATGATGACAAACTAGTTAACGTTGACTGTCACTTATAAAATGAGTTCAGCCTGGGGTGCCTTAGTGATTGCTTGATTGTGTGACAGAAAGGTAGTCATGCTTGTGAATTTTTTATTTTTTTTAGGAAGTTGATGTTTGTTGATCTTTTTCACATTGTATGTGTCTGAGTTTTCTGGTTAGTCACTCCTTCGCTTTGTTTCCTTTCTGTAGATTTGTGTAGAATTTGATGATGAGCCATGGGAAAAGAGAAGATGGATAGAAGTCTACAGCCATAAAATGAAAGCATTCCTGGTGGAGCAAAAGCTGGTACTGGCTGAAAGAAAAACTCCAGGCAGTTCTGTGTCTCCTGTCCAGTGGCCTGCAATGGCAAGTACACACTTGGCATAACTCCCTGGTTCTGCAGTTCCATCTGCTAAGCACAGTGTTGTTACAAGCATGAATTTCTCCAAGTACAGCTTCACTCATGTACCCAGGTGTGATCTGAAGGGACACTCAATCTGTGTCCAGCTAGAGCTGGGCAGAGCTTGTAAGCAATTGAAGCTGTTCTATTTTGCCTAGAGTTACAGGACTGTGTTTTTATGACTTTGCTTCCCTTCCAAACAACTGTACTGTACAATCTTAATTTGTCCTTCTAGTCTCATGTTTCTTCCCTCTCTCATGAAATTGTAGGTAAGAATAGAGCAAAGAAGGGTAAATAATAGGTTTCTAATCGTAGCCTGTATCTTTATCTTAAATCCTCGTTTTACTTTGCCTCAAGTACTGTTGATTCTTCAGTGATTCTTGATCTGAGACAAAAATAACTTGGATGACTGTTACGCGGTGACTGCCTGTTGTGGATGATTTGTGAGATTGGGATTCTGTGGCTATAAAAACTTGAGCTACACTACGAGCCAGAGCACTAAGCTTTCTGTAACTGCCATACCTGGCTGCCTCTGCAGATTAGCCAGGAGAGCTGAACAGGGAACATTTCTGAATGTGCTCAGCCAGTGTAGTTTTACTTGACTACTTTGGGTATTGCTATTCACAAAACATCAGCAGTTATTTCACAGTTAGCTAACTAGTTGTACCTCAATTATGCCAAAGTTGTAGTCCACGTTTTAATCCTCTTAACTTTGCTAGATATAAGGCATGCCATGTAATTCATACTGCTGTTTCAGATAAGCTTTTTTCCTTAGACAAAGCTAATCTAAGCAGATATTTATTGGAAGTTGGGCTGAATAGGATGGGAGAGGAAGAGGAAAGACGAATCCTTAATTTTATCTCCTGACAGATCAGCATTTCTACTAGGAGATTTTGCTGATACAGTGTTCTGAAAACCTGCTCATTTAAACTTAGCTGTTGTCCTTTTCCAGGTATCTGAAGTGTTCTTACTGGATACTTGCCTTTGTTACTTGTAGCTTCCTTTGTGAAGTTTAAAGTGTCAGCTCATGCAGTGTACGTGTATAAAAGCTCATTTAGCAGATGAACAACATAAGATAAAGTAAAGCAAAATACTGCAGCTTGCCTTGGCAAAGGCTTTTCCTTCCCCTTCTCGCCCCCCAAGGCAGGAAAGGAAGGGTTGGAAAAGGAGTGTGTGGATTAATTTAGATCTTGATGACAACTTAGGGATTCAGGTATATGGGAGAGTATGTCTCTGACAGATGGAATGGCTTTGCAGAACTCCTGTGATGCCCAGTCGCTCCTGGAGAGACTCCTGCTCATCTTACGGTGATACTGCCCTTTTGCCAATGCTGTCCTAACTGAAGTGAAAACAACAGAGAGGAAGAAAGCATTTGTTTACTTGATCAGTCCTTTGGAAACTCAAACACATACTCATCAGAATGGTTTCCTTTTTTTCTTTTATATGGTGCTCAAAGTATTTTTTGCATAGGGAGGAGCTGCCATTCTGATGTTCCAGCCTCCTGATTCCTACCCATTCAGAGCTGTTACTGCAGGACTAGATATTGTTTCATCTTGACCTTATTAGGAAGAGTTTAGAAGCTTTTACAGGACTCTTGCTTCTTGTGTGTTCTGAAAGCCTTTGGTGTGCCTGAAGACAGCTTCGTGATTGTACTGCAGTGGTGGAACAGCTTAGGCCACCCAGGTCATCATAGGCACCTAAACCAAGGCTTCAGTGTATTACCAGTGTTGCACGAGCTTGAAGAACTTTAAGGCCGCACAGCAGGCCTTCATTGATTTGCTAGTTATTTCCCTATCTACCATAAGGAAAGCTTTTCATTAACACATCCATAGTTAGAATTCTTAACATTGGTAAGATCTTCATGTTGCAATGAATGACTGACTGCTAATGACAGCCACCTGCCCTCAATTCATGCTAATGAAGGAAATTAATTTCAGATATAGTTCAGTAACTCCTTTTAGACATTAGAAATTTTGTTAGGAACTTGCTTTATTTTAAAAGTTGCATGCAAATGTTTTACCTTAACAGAGAAATAAATGAAAATCTCAATCTTTTTCTATGTGGTTGAGGAATGAGACCTTTTTGCACCATTTCTAAGAAAATGTTTCTCTCTTTTCTAGACTTACAAATCCTTAGTGGACAAAGCTGGTTTGGGATCGATGGTCTCCGTGCGCTATCTTGGTGAAGAGAGATGTGTCTTTCTTTCTAAAGACCTTCTGACACCCATTCAGGTAACCTTGTGTGGCATTACAAAGATGGAAGAGCAATCTTTTATTGTGGTACTCAAAACATGTCAAGTTAATATATTGCAAATGCAAACTTTAGATGGGTAAGAACTTGCAGTAGGTGTTTGTTGCTGGACACGTTACATTCAGAATTGATATGAGTTATAGTTGCTTAAAAAAGACTTGTGAAGCTGATCCAGGCCACTTAAGAGAGCTGGCTGAGGGAGTATGCTGGGACAGTTATTTGGCTCAGGTGACAGCAACTGCATCACGTTGATGGTGGGGATGATGTGGAATAGTTTCCCTTTGTTCTGGTGAATGTGGTTGTCATTGCTATGAAACAAGTTTGCAGGGTTGTCTGGAATAAATCTTGCTGTTCACAGAAACACATCATTTCTAATCCGAAACAAATGAGGAGTTGGGCAGGATGTAAATGAGGTGCTTGAATTAGTCCCTTTATTGAGCACCAGGAGGAAAGTTTAATGAAAATTAGATAGAGGCAGGTTGAAATAATAGCCCCATGTGACTGAGTGGTCAGGCATTTTGAAGAATAGTATCTGCTAATGATAAAGGATTGAACCTTTTCAGGAAGCTACTCTCCAGACCTATGAACAGTCTGAAAAAGACTAGTAATAAATGTCCCACATTGAGACTGCTCGTAGTGCCATTGTTAGTATTCTGCTTTGACTCGTTAACAGTCAGCAAAGAGACAACTCCTCTTGAGACACTAACAAAAGAATCACTTGAAGCTAAATTTGAGTTGTAGATTGTTGTCTTGCCTCTGTTGGCTTAACAACAGAGTAGAGATTGCTTTATGTAGAAGCCTTATCTCAATACTGCACTGGAGATACTGCAAGGGAGAAGATTTCTTTTCTGGCATCTTAAATAACAATTTTTTGTCTACTAGCTTTTTAGCCTTCTACCAGAGCAGTGCTTGAGGGGAAAAAAAACCCAACTAAACCCCCTTTTCTTTTTCATGTTTTTTTATTTTTTTTATTAGCACTCTAAGCCATTGCTAAAAATTGACTTTAAACTTTCAATTTCAGAATCCATTCTAAATGTTGTCAAGCAGCTTGCTTTAGGTAACAGTAGAGGAAAAAAAAATCTTAAACTGTAAATATGTGATTGAATAATTAGGAATAATTTATATGTAACTGACTTTTTTTTTCCTTCAGATGCACGTTTTAAAATGGTATCTTGAGATGGACTGGATCATGACATTATTACCATAAACACAAATTCAGAACTTAAAGTATCTGAATTCATGCCTGCTCAGGAGCATTTATAAGTTGCTGCTTCTGAGAACTTAAAATCCTAAATTAAAAAAATGGATGGTTCAATTAACCTTAGTGCTCATTAGCAGTGTTGTAAAACAAAGCCAGATTGTTTTCGGAACAATATTGAAGTGGACCTGGAGAGCTCACTTCAGTCTGGCTTGCAGATGGTCAATCCAGTTTCTGGTGAGGAACTCTCTGCCTCAATAGATACAGTATCCTAGGAGGTGAAAAAACAGAGTAATGAGAAACTTGGTGGACTTGTATGAATTGTCCCTATATTGTTTCTAAATATGATGGGGGTTTGTTAATAAAAAGCATTATCTTTAATATTTTTTTTCTTAAATAGGATGTGGACAATTCCAGGCTTCCTCTTAAGGATGATCAAAATGTTAATGAAGAAATCCAGGCTTTGGTTAAGAAACACCTAGATGAAACACGCTTGGTACAAGGTACAAGCATATTCTGGAGCAGAAAACTCTGGCAATAAATCTTCAAGTCAAAAGGGAAATCTTTGCAGTGATGCTGTAAATTGCAGTAATCTCTTTTAAAACACTGATGCCACTTGCTTTTGCAGCAGTGAATGAAAAATGTGGAGGATTATAGAGATTTGTTTCAATTATTTCCTTTGTAAAGCAGCACATAATTTAGATACAGATGGCCTGGCACTTGTGGAAAAGACTATCAAATTTGTAGCAATTATCACTCAAATTCTTTGGAATTGTTTATTGGTTCAGGTAGCTTGATTATCTTTTTTTTATTATTCTTTTTTTAGGCTGCTGCTTCATTATAAAAACTTCCAAAATTTTATACAGACTACTTTCTTAGTCAAGTAAATTTTTTTATTTTTAGGTTTACAAGCTTCAAATTATTAATTACTTCATTCATACATGCATATTTGTAGTCATAGGCCTACATGTGCAAGAAATGTCTCACTTTTATGAGAAGGTAAATATTGCAGCTTAGAGTTGGCATTTCCACTACTATAAAGAGAGCAAAAAACTTGCATCTAATGATTGAATCTTCATTTCCATGTCCACTGATCTACCTCACTGAAATCTCGAGGTCAGCCTGGCCTCTGCTGAATATCTTAACCTCTAGAAAGTTTCACTGACCTATTCCAGGAAGGAGGTAACTGGAACATAGTTTTATCATGTATTTTTCCCACCCCCCCTTCAGCTATTTGGAATTTATTTCAAGTTTCTCAGTTTGCTTTGCTTGCTTGCATCTTGCATGCAGTACTGGCAGCAAATTCATGTTGGTAACTGTGATCTTCATGCTCCCTTTTTCCCTTTTTTTTTTTTTAAGGTGGAAAAAATATAATTGGTTCAAAAATTAGAATTTATAGCCTGGATCCATCTACTCAGTGGTTCACAGCAGTTGTTGTTAATGGCAATCCAGCTACAAGAACTCTAGAAGTCAACTGCCAGGAGGTAAGAACCAGTTGCTATGGGTTCACAAACAGAGAATGTGTGAGAACTTGTATTTATATCCTCACCAACACCACTTTAATTCTGTCCTTATTGTAATAAGCTTAAAAAAAAGGGAATTGGTGTAGTGATGAATAATGTATTGCCCCAAAGTGCTTCTGTGTGCTGCTGGTATAATTATGAAATGATAAATAACCTTCTGTGTAAAATGAGGGAGACCTGAATTTTATTTGAAGAGCGAGACAAACATATTATTCTGTCTTCTTGGCTTTCTGTGCTGGGTAGACAGTGCTCTGAAGCACCAGTTTATATAGGTGTTCTCATGCAGAGACACTGTCACAAATTCAGCTTGGTATTCAAAAAACCTAGCAGTTAAGTGTCTAAGCTTAGTCTGTACCACACCATCTAAGAGAAATATATTCAAACAGAAAATTTCACCTTCTAAATGACTGCTTCTGTGTTCCTTTCCAAGATTCCAGCTTTAAAAACTCTTGATCCAGAGTTAATTCATGTTGAAATCATATATGACAACAACGGAAAATGTGGTAAGACCTATTATTGCTTATCTTTCAAACACTACACAGCATATTGTTGATAAATAGTCTCATGTCAATCACCTTCTCTCCCAGATAAGTCTAAAAGAATCGGGGGTGTGAAAAGAAAGTCATCTGAGAACAGTGGAAGTGTTGATGCTAAACACACAAAACCTTCTCCTGAGGTAATGTCTCACTATGTTATGTATGATTGTTATATAATGGTTATGTCATTTCTCAGAACAGCCTTAAAGAAGGATTAGATAGAAAAGTGGAATCATAAATACAGTTTCTGGGAGGGTGTGTTGAGCTCTTTGAAACTTGTCTAGGCATGATGAAAACATCTTGCCTTGTGATAATCAGTGAAAAAGTTACTGAGCCTTGAAGGTTGGTTTGTTGTTTCGGTTTTACTGTGCTTTTTGCCCCCACCTTCTGTTTAGGAGTTAACCTGCCTGGTCACGTACTCTGTAGTGGGAGAAAACACAAAGAAGTTCTCAAGTTTATAACCTTTGCTTTTCACGTTCCTTCTTTTAACTGTTTTGTACTTAAGCCCCAAACCTTTAGCTGCACTTACACACTTTGAGGATTCAAGCTAGAAAAGCAGCTGTCTGGAAGAATGCCCTTTCAGTACACAAAGGGGAACATGACTGCTTTTCTAGTACTTCCATGTCTACTTTTTTTGTGAGTGACCTGCCAAATATCACTGAGATATAAGAAGTCATAGATCTAAGACCTGTCTCAGAGGTCAAAAGATGATCTGGGTAACTGAAGTATAGAAATGCAAATGAAAAATAATGGCTTGGCTAAAGAACAGTACTTCAAACTAGTCATATAATTTCCCCCCAGTGTTTCAGACCAAAAATGGTATTTTAGGCAAGGGTGGCCTTCTGGAAGCTTCAGAGTCGTGATGGGGTGGGAAGGTTTGGGGTTTATTTTGGTTTTTTGGCTTCGGATTCTTGGCTTCTGTGCAGAGTCAACCATGTAGATCTGTCTAGTGACTGGGCATCCTAATTGGAAATCATTAACAACTTCACGAAGATACAGCATGAGGCAGCAAGTACAGGAGATTCCTCAATGAGGAAGAGCGTGCAGCAACTCAGCATAAAGTAGCTCCTGCATTGCAATCATACTCTGCTTATTTTTTCTGTAGCTCAGCAAAAAATAGTACCTTTAGCACCTTTTGGGTGCTCAGTTTGTCTTCTGCTTTTTGCCTATTCAGCCATTGAACAGCCTGCTTGATACACACGAAGCTGGTCTTTATTTCATATTCCAAATGTCCTGCAGAGGAGTTGTGATGTGAATTCATAGCTTGCTTCCCCACTGTTTTTTCCTTGAAGTAGTGGAGTTACTCAATTCTTATTTTCTAGTCTTCCTTCCTTCAAAGGACTGCATCTTCTATTTTTTTTTTGTACTCTTTGGGAAATGTCTTGCAACTGTTTTCACAAAACAGTTGCAAGTGAGTGTACTTTCTAATAAGGAAAACAGAAATTTTGTTTCTTTTTCTGCTTTTGGTGGCTGTGAGTATGTGACCCTGATAAGCTCAAGCCATATTTTTTGTTTTACTTAGTGTGTGATAGTACTCTAGATCGACTTCTAATGTGGAGTTAATTCCAGTGTGGTTTTGAGAGCTTGTCTTGATGCCTGACAGCTGTGTTATAGCAAAGCAGAAAGGAAATATTTTGGAGGTGATGGTAACCAGTCTGCAATGCAACTTCCAGCAGTGAGTTGAGCGTGTGGGAGTGGAATATGGATGTCAGTGAATATGGATGTTAGTGCTGAGGAAGGAGCCCCGCAGAAAACTACTGGTTTTAAAGACACTTTCTAATTTGGTAGGCCTGTTGTATCCCTAAAAGAATTACAGATTTGTAAGGGTGGTGATTCAGTCAGCATAGGATTTCTTTACTTAACACTTTCTAGAATCCTGATACAAAGATTTTTATTTTTTTCCTTACTACACTGTGGTTCACATCTAGATTTTTGGTAACATTGTCAGGCTAACTGCACAGCTTTAATTTCCTCGAGGATTTTCAGGTGAGCTCTGAAAGCCATTTCTGAATTCTGTTTGCTGCAGTTATTTGAGAAAGATCACTACACTGGCAGTTATGAAAAGCAGAGCTGTCTATCTTCCTTTCAGCTTTGTTGATACACCTTCCTTCTCCTCCCACAAGTTTGTTTTTAACTGGGGGAGAAGGAATTAACACGAACAGTGCTTCATGGAACCTGTAAGGTTTAAAAGGACCCTCTTAAGGTCTTTCCATGTTATGGATAGAACAAGGAATGGTCTTCAACAAGCTTTATTAAACACAGGAGGATTTTTTTTCTTAGTTAGCTGAGCCCTGCAAAGCATTATTTCTGTTATCCTGAATTTTCCTAACTGTTCAAATCTCCCTTACAGGTTTCTCCCAGTCAGGGACAGGTGCAGTCAGTACCAACTGTGTTGGGTGAAGCGTTGCTAGGATGTACTCCTGCTAATAAAGACCAAAGGCACCAAGGCCTGCCCCTGCCAGCTAACTCACCACCTGATCTTGGTGCAGAAACTCCTCAGGGGTAAGGAATCAGTTTCTGCTTATGCAGCCTTTTTTTCCCCTGCAAAAATAACTCTCATCCTTAGCAAAAATCAAAGGTCATTTTAAAGATCTGTAGTAACTAGTATTTTGTAATATTGGCATAGGAAAGCGGTAGATTTAATTACATAATTTACATACTTTACTTGCTTATGCCATATTTTTCTCTTTGAGGTAGTTTCCCTTCAGTGTCACAAGCCACTGTTAGTCCTTCACTGTGCCAGCTGTAAACTGATAGGTTATATGTAGGTGTGGTGCCTCTTTGTGTTAAACACATTGCCCCCAAGATAATTAGAACACAATCAGGCAGGTGCCCTGAACATTTGCTTCATGCAGATCAAGTACAAGCCCTCAATTATACTTCTGTTGAACACCAGTGGCTTAACTTCTTTGTTACCCCAAAATGTATCACAAAAATGAACATAATGGTAGAAATAGTGTGACAGGAAGACTCAGAGTTTGTGTATTATCTTTGAAAAAAGTGATATAGGTGTTTTTTTGCTTAGTTTTGTGTATTTATCTCGAGATAAATGTGGAAACGGCAAATGTTTTTAAACTTTTTTTTCATTTGAGCTTTCTGGGAGAGAGTGGTTTTACTGTTTCCAGTATAGACTTGTGGTGCCAACCACGTGTTCCTTGAGTATTAGAATCTTCTCACACAGGCAAGTGAAGTGAATTTGGTTATACAGCTGTTTAGTGGAGAAAATGGAGAAAGTAACTGTTTAATTGTGAGAGAAGGTAGTGAAGTAGCTACAGTACCTAAATCTTTATCATTCTCCAACTTCAAGAAAAAAAAAAATCAAACCAAATGCACACAGACACCCCAAACAAAACCAAACCACCAACACAGAACACCCCTCCCCCTTCCAAAGGAAAACCAACCGCAAAACCCCAACAAAAACCAGAGCAACTCCCAGTCACAAACCTACTTAACCTCCCACAAAAACTGAACACTTGGAACATCTGAATTCAAGGTACGTGATCAGTTTTCTTCTTTCAAGCTTCAAATGTGACTAGGTTGAGTGGCTGATGCCCTGATTCATTTGACACCTTTTTTTGGTCTAATTATTGCATGTTGTGTGTTTCAGCACATGCAGACGAAGCTTACCAGAAACTCATCCCTCTTGTCTTAATCCTGGAATTAAACCATTGAAGGAAAATCTGACAGCCTTTCCTAAAGTGGGGTTTATATCTAAAGAACAAACGCAGAAGCTTAATGATCAAAATGGTAAATACACCTCCTTGACAACCTCAAGATCTTCATCTTCGAGTGATTCAGCTAACGAAAAAGGAACCAACCTGAAAAATACAAATGAACCTCTTAAGAAGCCGTCAACAAACTTTCCAAAGGAATGCTGTTCTGTGAAACAGTTGCAACATCTTAACTCTTCCACAGCAATACCCAGAGTCAACAGCAGTGTTGAACTGCAGAGGACTTTAGATTGTAGACCCTCGACCTCAGATGCTCACCTTCTTTCATTTACCGAGTCTGGAGTTAAATCACAAAGCAATTGCAACAGCCAGAACAGCCACAAAGCAAACAAGATTGATGAACTTACAGACATGGAGTTTTTTATTAGAAGAAATTCAAATGAGATTCTTCACGACAGAAATGAAAATGAAAGTTTTTGGACTGGAAGTGTCAAGGTCCAGGATAATAGTAAGTATTTTTAAAACTTTCTGTCATTTGAAAGTCCTTCTAGTTTCTAAGTACCTAAAAGTAGATCCTTTGCAGCATGTGTAAGATTAGTCATTTAAGTTGTGAGTGTCAATCTGGAATTTGAGTCATTCAGGAGGCCTTTTACAAGGGAAATGCAAAAAACTTGAGAAGTCCTTTCCTGATGAAAGAAAAGGACTAATTTCTAGAAGTTAGTTATGAAATATGTGCAAGAATGGAATGGCAAAACCGGTTACAGAAATGAGATGCTGTTTGGAATGCAAGTGCTGATGGCATCATGAAACTACCTTTTTTTTCAGTGGTCCTAAGTTTTGTAAATGTGGTGAGAGGTGGAAGCTGTTCTCAGTGCTTTGTTCAAGAGAGGCTTTCATTTAAGAACTGTTCTGAAATGAAAACAAACAAAAAAACCCCAAACAAAAAAAAATAAATCCCAAACCCCCTACCTAATCCTAAAACAAACCACTTAATGCTTCCTGTGACCCGGTTCCACTTGGTGAGCTCTGTCCCTGTGGGACAGAATGGGCAAGGCTGTAGTTGTTTGAGGAGCTGGACTCCTGATGCTATGTATTGTGCATCAGGTGGTACAGCTGATCATGTGAGGTTCTGGGAATATCCCTGCACACCCTCCTTTTCCTTTACAACCTCATGTTGCTTGCTCTTGGATTACCACATGCTATTCCCTAATTAACACAGGTAGCAGCCAGCCAAGCAGTCATGGTTGTGCCCTGCTAGGTCTCACCCGCAGTGTGGGAGGAAGAGGGCTATGCTTTAGGATCTCTTACAGTAAGATGCTGAAAGGTGTTGCATCATGAAGGGTGGAAACAGGCCTGAGAAATGGCCAGGTTGTACTTCTGTCACCATTGCCTGTGACATGTCGTCACCTCATGGCCTGATTGACTCGGTGCTCAGGCACTCCAGCCCTCATGGCTGAAGAGCTTTCATTAAAAGCAGATGCTCTTTCAAAAAATACGTGGAGGAACAAAAGGAGCTGTTAAACTTGGGTCCACAGACTGACTCCGGTGGAACTATAGCTTGAGAAGGTTTCTACTGCCCAGAACGGAGGCTTCTGCCACCTGCAAATATTTTAGCATAAACTTGTGTGGATGTCAGGTGAAACTCACAGGAGCAGTTGACCCAGATCTCTCACAAAAACGTACTTGTTTGCACCTTTACATGGTAAACTGAAGCTTGCCTAATCTCCGCTGCTCTTCCCTGCAGTCATCGTTCGCAAGTCAGTTTTAGCAGATGCTGCCAAGGTGAAGAAGCTGCAGCAGAGCGGGGAAGCCTTCGTGCAGGATGGTTCCTGCAACAACATTGCCCCCCACCTGCACAAGTGCAGGGAGTGCCGCTTGGACAGCTATCGCAAGAACAAAGATCAAAAGGACTCCACCGTCTTCTGCCGATTCTTTCACTTCAGGAGGTAAGAACAATTTTGGCTCTATCTAGACTTCGATGGTCTTTAAATGTGACTGACGTGCCCCGCGTCCGAGTTGGCCATCTGGCCTTTTTTCCCCTTTTGAAAGGGGGACTGGTGAGTTTGCTATAAGATGGAATGCAGCTTCTGGGACAGATGAAAAAACCAGTTATTTGGTCAAAATGCTCTCATTTTGGTCTTTGGTTCAAAACTGCTAGGTATTAATGTGTAGCTGTTAAGCTATA
Source organism: Actenoides lindsayi (assembly GCA_025331215.1). Lineage (NCBI taxonomy): Eukaryota > Metazoa > Chordata > Aves > Coraciiformes > Alcedinidae > Actenoides > Actenoides lindsayi. Next base: position 31,102 of record WTSP01001140.1, on the reverse strand, counting down.
AGGCTAGTATACCTGATTAGAGAGATTGCCTGGGGTTTTTTTAGCCCTTAGAAATTTTATAACTGCTTAATTTGAGTAGAAAATATTTTGGCAGGACTTGAAGCTCTTTATTTTGCTTTTCTGGGCCTAGTGCCAGCGGGATAACAGGAGTTCAGTTTGAGTGCTACAGCTCAGTGTTATTGGAGATAATAGTGAGTGGGTAGATTCCCTGCATGTCTCCCAGAGCTGAGCAGTTGGACACGTGAAATGTTAGACATACAGCCACAGCTGTGGAAGGGTTGCAGCAAGTGGCCAGGGGCTCTCAGCTGGAGCCTGTGGAACGGTTGTGGGCAAAATAACAATTTACATGGTGTTGCTTAGCTTTTTGTTCCACTTCAGTCTTGAGAGTTTGTGCCACTTCTTCAAACTTGCCACAGAAACGTGTCATTGGTGCACTCGCCAGGCTTCAGGAGGACAGGTGAGGAGGGTCTAGGCAAGGCAACTAGAAAGAAAACCTAGTATCTGCTCAGCAGTGGTTGCTTTTCCAAGCTTAATCTGCAGCTTCAGATTCTTTACCCCTCGCTTACACCCCCCCCAGAGCCTGATTCTTGACTTGATCAAGGTCTTTTAATTTTTTCTCTCTAGTTCTTTAACACCCTTTCTGAAAGGGTTCCTTGTGGTGTCTTAACTGTTGTTTGAGCCTGTCTGTAAGACCAGGGGGGATATTGTCAAACTGTAGTGTCTGGCTGGTTTTTTAACATGTCCTTTCCTTTGTTTTCAAGTTGTGTACACTTTTTCTGTGAACTATTTGATCTCATGTCCAGATGTTGTTGTGTGCTTCTTTTTATTTCCTTCTACACCCATTGAAGCTATGAGGCATGAACTGTGTCTAGGGGGAAGAAGGTAACACCTGTGGTATCAGAGAGGAAAAGCAGATACTGGTTATCACAGGGGAGATGGAAAGCTTACTTGTTCTCAGTTTTCCTCTTGATTTTCAGAGGAATGACTTTCTTTGAGTCTCTAGGTAGAATAAAAAGAAGCTATAGGTCTGAAGACCGTTTTGAAGAGGGGAAAAAAATGAAAGCAGAAACATTACAAAGATAATGGGGGAGGAATTACTCTTTCACTCTTCCATTTATTTCTTGAGGCTTATTCTTCTACTGCAACCTGTCCCCCTTGCACGTTTCATAGCTAAAGGTTTAAAGAAAAATGAAGATGTGTTACTAATCTGTTATTTAACCTCAGATTAGAGATTATACTATAGGAAATCTTGGGATAATCTGACATTAGTGGAAATCATTCTAAAACATTTGAGACCAGAATAACAGACTATGCTCACTTATCTTCTCGGGGTAAAATTCCAGACTTTCAGGGAAGTTCAAAGCAGTTGAACCCTTCAGTTTAGAACTTGCAGCTGATGGAACCATCTCTTTACTGAGCTTGAAATCTATGAAGTCTGAAGATGGCATTTGGTGATATCAGTGGCCAGTATGTGTTTTCTTGCCATGCTTAATGCCCTAGTGAGCACATGTTGTCATCAGAAGTCACCTTCCCTCCACAGCATGTAGTAAAAAGGTTCCTGAAGAATGAGCAACAACTCTTGTTGGTTTTTATTTCATAAACTTCTAACAATATAGATCTCATTCTTTCCACCTATTCAGAATCACTCAATATATCTTAGGCAAATTTTGTTCAATTTTGGTTTTGGCAGCTACTTCCAAATTAATTGTTACTGAAATGTATTCTATGATTAATGTGTTCTCCCTTCCCTTGAGTTATAGACAGTCACAGACTAAATTCTTACTGCTACCCCCTCTAGATGTGATCCTTTGTGCCAATGCATTTTAAACATTGTTAACCTGATTTGGTTTTGTGTAAATTAAAAACCCCTTTAGTTAGGAAATCTACCTTACTACAAAAAAAGTAATGTTTTGAGGGTTTGTTCGTTGTGGATTTTTTGTTGTTTTCTTTTTCTTTTTAACCAAGTAGTACATTAAGCCTATGTAACACTGATGACCGGTCTGTTTACACATCTGTGTTGTAACCATTGAATTAAACTTGTTGACATACAGTGTACATGTTTACAATTCAAGCATCCACTCCTTGGAATGAATGTAAACTGATAAAACATTTGAGATCATGAGTTTTTCCTCCTTTCTCCCCCTCTTTCCACAGGTTGCAGTTTAATAAACATGGAATACTGCGTGAGGAAGGCTTTTTAACTCCAAATAAGTATGACCCTGAGGCTATTAGCTTGTGGTTACCTCTGTCAAAAAATGTTGTGGGTCTGGATCTTGACACAGCAAAGTACATCCTTGCCAACATAGGAGACCACTTCTGTCAGCTGGTTATATCTGAAAAGGAAGTGATGTCTACCATTGAACCACACAGTAAGACCAATTTGTATGAAAATAATCTCTGTTGTAACAGCATTATGTGAAACTTTAGGCTTCTGACCAGTGTGAAAATATAGTGCAGGCATTTGGAAATGGGATGCAAGACTTCAGTGTTTCCCTCCTCTCTGAGAGGTAATGGTGAAGGGCCAGTGTGAACTAGTGCCAACAACTCTGCTCACAGACAGGGGGGAAAGGGGAAAAGTAATACTCCCCTTCTTTATGTCAGAAGCTTTTCCTCAGTTTATCAAATTACCTTTCCCAGTGTAGAGTATAAATCTGTTAGGAAACAAAGTGTAAAAAAAAAAAAACCCCAAAAACCACGCCACCCAGCAGGCAGCTGACAGCAATCTCTTGTTAGCATGGAAATTAAATAAAGGTTTCCTTGTGACTGCACAGATTCTGTTCGATTGCTTTGCTCCTACTTTTTTTGGTCTTGCACGATGGCCCTAATGCTGCCTGTCAAGCCAGTGAAGAAATCCTTTTTCTTCCACCTGAAATTTTCTAGTAGGACTGTTTCAAGGGATTATATATACAGTCCTGCTGGGAATAGACCAGAGAGCTGCTCGTGCTGTGGTACCTGATTGTAGAGCTTCAGCAGCAAGTCCTGCATCCTCATACACAGTTTTTGGCCACGTCAGAACCTTTCTGTGGCAAACATGAGCATACACATGGGCAAGGCTCTGATCTTGCATAATCACTTCTCAGACTAGAATAACTCTTAAAACCATGTTTGTTTTTTGTATTATAAGTACACGATGGAGATGCAGAACAGTTTGAAGTTATTGTAAACTTTGGCAGAATTCAGTTGGAATTGTACCTTTTTATTAAAAAAAAAGAATCTGTTTCTGACAAACTGTCAAAATATTTTGTTCAGATACCACTTTTTAGGGGATCGCTTACCTGTGAATACTTTTGCACTCCACAGTATGCCTTAGCGCTCTCTCTTACCAGTGGGTGGGTAGAGCCACAAGACAAACAAACATGTTGGAGAGAACTGTTTGGGAGAGCCTCCTTAAAGAGAGTTCCTTGAAAAATTAGTAGAAAAAAGTGAGTGAAATTATCCCCATATAGTAAAGGATTGACCTGTGTAGAAAGAACAGAATGTTAGGTCACACTGCTCCTTGGCTACCACGTGCCAAACGGAGACCTGCAGAAAGAGGAGACAGGATCAAACTATGGAGAGGAAACAAAAGAACAGAAGTGTAAAAGACAAACTTCAGAAAACTGAAATATGAAAGAGCATGCAGAAGAGAACAAAATCCCCTTTTATCCTGTTTGGAGGAAATTGGAGGATTGGCCTAGAAAATGATAAATAGAGTGCATGGTTTTTTTAAAAGCAGCAAAGAATGGAGCTGGTAATATTTAGACTTCTGTCTCCTGGAAGAATTTTGAAGCAAGTACTCAAACAATTTTTACCTCCTACTTAAGAACAAATTGTGCCAAGCTATTCTGGTTTTGTTCCATACATAGTTAATGGGCATTCTACAGAAGAAGAGCAACAGATGTCTTGCATCCTGGTGTGGGGTTGGTTTTTTTGGGGTTTTTTTTAGCATACATTAGGACATGGTGTTTTAAAACTTGCTTTAAAATTAAGAAATGTGGGCAGAAAAGTTTCAGAGGAGTTGCAAGTATGAAAGGAGGTAGGAGGGGGCAGATGTGTTCTTTTTTCCTAGTCTGGTTTTCTCACTGGCAACATAATGAAATGAAGAGCAGGCTAAAATAATCTGCATATAATGCAGCCCTGGAAAGGCTTGCAAGTTTTTGGAAGGTACTGTCAATATTTGGGATGTTTTCAGCGAACTGAAAAAGTGACTTGGGGTGAGGAAAGGTGGAATAGAATGGGTACATAAGAAACCTGAGCAGCAGTGGTCAGTTCTTCAGAGCAGCAGTGCTCACCCTTCTGAGGAGGTCTGATACACCCCTATAACTAGGTAGAAAAGCCACTAAAACAAGGAGTGCCACTTGCCCATGGTGCTACTGAGCAGGGACAAAGGACAAGCTGGTTGTGGCCAGCTAGACATTAAGCTTAGCTTGCTAATAGGAACTTAATTTTTTTTCTGGGGTAGCTGTGGAGTTTCCACTGAATATGCACACTGATGGCATTGCCTTAACGTAGGCAAACACACATCAGGAGCAGATGCAGTTGGTGCCACACAGGAGAAAGCAAAATAGTCTCGATTGCATAGACTCTGCTCTGGGCCTGTTTCTTCCGAGTCTGTAACGGGCAAGGCTTTGTTTTGGAGTTCCAATACAAAACCAAGCCTGAGTCTTGATATCACTGAAGTGTTTTAACATAGCTTTGCTTAAAATGCAACTGCTTTGTTTTGCTTAACCCCCCACTTGGACTGAGGTGTGTGTTACCACAGGACAGGTGGCCTGGAAGCGCGCGGTTCGTGGAGTTCGAGAGATGTGCGACGTCTGTGACACCACCATCTTCAACCTCCACTGGGTCTGCTCCAAGTGCGGCTTTGGTGTCTGTGTCGATTGTTACAGGATGAAGAGAAAGAGCTTACATGAAGGTGAGGATCCATATTGCTGCTTAAAGAGGGGAGAAGGGGAAAGAAAACCTGGATTTTGAACTTGGAAGCTAATAATGACCTCAGGACGGACAAGTCTTCCCTACAAAAAGGACATGTTGTGGACCTGTGGCTTGGTGTAGTAATAGTATACAGTGACATATAGATAATAGTAAAATACGTAGCTTTCTAGAGGAGGATGAAAGATGCACTAACAGACCAATGTAATGATTTTGTTCTACAGATGATGAATCGGATACTTTCTCCTGGTTTAAATGCGTAAAGGGGCAGGTGCATGAACCAGAGAATCTGATGCCTACACAAATAATTCCAGGAAAAGGTATTTTAAGTATTTGAATGGGATGAAAACATGCTGTAAATTCTTTCTCTCCTGTAAGTTGTTGATACTGTACTGAGTGAGGTTTGATTTTATTTATTTTTTTAGTAATAAAATGAGTAAAAGTTTAGCATTTATCATCCAAAGACCGGAACACCCTGTGTACTTAATAACGTATTTTATTATCTTTGAGCTTTACAAACAGGTAGCAAAACTTCTTGTCTTGCTGAACTGCATTTGTATGTTTACCTGTCTAGCATACACCAGTTCTTTAGGAGGGTTACTGAATGCTGGGTGTTCTGATGACACGTGAGCTCACCAATAACTCTCTCCCTTCAGCTCTCTACGACGTCGGCGATATTGTTCACTCCATAAGGACAAAATGGGGAATAAAGGCAAATTGTCCTTGTGCAAATAAGCAGTTCAAGGCACTATCAAAGCCAACTCTAAAGGAGGATTCAAAACAGGTATTGCTTCTTTCTCACACCGTGTCTGTGTAGTGCAGGTTTGCCTCAGTCTACTACCCATATTTGAAGCCAACAGTAACTGACTTTGTAGGACTTGACCGCTACCGATAACCCCACTGTGTAGGTCTTTGTTCAAAACTTGTGTTTACTATTCCTCTTTCTTTCAAATCTCCTCATTTGTTGTTTTGTTGGGGTTTTTTTTAAGTTTTGGGGGAAATCTCATTGTGTCCCATGGATATGCTGGTGAATCAGTATGTGACCTATCCTTGAATAATGCTCAGGGAGGGTTTTTTAGTGCAAAAATAGGATTAGATCAAAAGAACCCTTAAGAGCAGACTAGTGGCAGTAGTTGCAAAGTGCAGGCTGTCGCTGCAGGCTCCTGGGGCTGTAACACATGCAGCAGCAAAAAGAGTAAGTAGGGCGGAAGAGCGCTGGAGTTCATAAAGGAGCTAAACGTGAATAACATTGTAAGGCCTAGGAGCACTGATTTCTCTCTGAGTTCTAGTAGAGAATTTGCTGCTTGTTATATAAAACAAAAACCAACCCAACCCACCATATGTTTATTTGTAAATGGATGTAGTACTTTTGGCTTTTGAAAATAGAGCAGAAAATATTGGCTTAGTTTTGCAGCGTTTTGAAAGAAACCAGCTGAATTAGTCATTCTAATTTTGCTGTACGCTTATTTGTAAACATTTTGAGAATAAATTTGTTTTCTTAAGTGTAAGAAAAGCAAGCTGAACTTGATTTTTAGTGTTGGTAATCATTAGAAGAGACAAAAAAACATTGTGAAGTAGTAGAAGCGAGGAAGATTGAAATGTTAGCCTATGACTGACCTAGCTTCAATCTTCTGTTTCTCAAGATTTCCTCTGTGACCCTTCACAAACAGCTGCATTGGAATTTATCTATACCTCTCTTTCTGTAAAATTAGGTACTGTACTGGAGGTGTGAGGATAAGCTTATTAAAGTTTGAAGCATTTTATATTATGGCATGTTTGGAATCCCTACCAAACATCATCTGACATTAAGAGATGAAATAAAGAATACAGCAGTAAGAAGGTGCAGGTGCAGAATTAATTTCTAAACTGTCAAGTACATTGAGTGTATTGAAAAGAAACGTGGCCAGTCATGCAGGATTCCCAGGCCAAAGCAGTAGCTCTGGTTAGTCTCCAGGTGAACAGATAAATCAGCTGCACAGGAGATGTGGAATAGTCCTGTGCTTGGATTGTGCTGGCCAGGACAGTGCTGCACTCACATGCAGGTGTATTTTACACCTGGCAGGTGAGTGGAGTTCTTCCACCTTCTTGAGATACAAATGTAAGAGTACTAAACAGTTTTAGTCTACTGACCTAGACCTGCAGCTTAGCCCTGGTCTGAACATCTGCCATCACTATAACTGTCTGAGTGCTGCTGTTAAAGCTGCATTTGGTTCCCAAGGCAGTCACAGGAAGTGTATCTGGGAAACACTGCTTTCTGTGCTTGTCTTGAGGAGTCAGCGACTCTGTTGTCTGCTCTTCGAAGTCAGGAGATTCCACAGCCTGCTGGATCATCATCTCTGGCTGATACCGAGATGCAATGCTGACCCCTTGTGGAGATCAGATATTTTTTGAAGGGCCAAACCATTTTTCGGTGAAAGACTGAATTGGCACATGTTACTGCTTGCTTCCCCTTTCTCAATGGAGTGTGTTTGTGTCTAACCAAGTTCTTGCCCTTTTTTTTTTTTTTTTCAGAACTTGGTACCTGGAGAGAGGTCCAGCCTTCAACATAACAGTTTTGTCCTCAGCCCACAAGTCACTACACATGATCCTCCTCTAAAGTCAGCAGTTGGAAGTAAACAAACTGCTTCAGTAAATACTTCTCCTTCGCTAAGTTGGCTGTCGAATCTAACAAGTGGAAATGTGAATAAAGAAAACAAAGGTATGTGCAGAACTAGTGAAAAGTGAACCCTTTCTGGTTGGTTGTCAGAATACAGATGAGACCTGGCGATACCTTGCACTGAGAATGATCCAGTCTGCCTGTTGGTGCTTGTACTGCAAAACTGGTCCATGGCAAGGACTTGGAGTAAAATCTGGCAGGATTAGCGTATTTTTTTGGAAAACTGGTTTAATATCCCCTTGATGCAAGTGCTCTTGAAAATTCACTTTGAGAATGTGTGATTTTAAAAACCTTATTAAGTGAAGGGAGTATTTAATCTGCATGGATTGAGAAGAGATTTCCATAGATATGTACATCCCTACATGTATGTATATAGGAGTATCTCATTGTCTGAAACAAAATAAAGCCATGTGCTTCTCACGATTCAGAGGGTTAATCTTTGCTTCATTCCCAGATGTGTTCTTTACTTCATTTCAGAGAAACTCCTCGTCCCTATTTCGAAGAATGAAAACAAACCTCTTCAGACACTCCCCAGTTTAGCCAAGCCTTCTGCAGCCCTGCAGACTTTCAACAGTGCAATACTGACACCTGTCAGCAACAACAACACGGGCTTCTTGCGGAATCTGTTGAACTCTTCTGGAGGAAAGGTACAGGAAAACTTTTGTTTTACAGGTTTGAGGTGATACCAGGCTTAGAGCACTGTTCTAAACCTGTGAACAACCACCACAGGCATTTGTCACAGTGGGTAAAAATCTATCTTTGGGGAAAAATGAATTAATTCAGTTTCTGTGTTGCAGTGCTCCAGTTGATGCTTCCTAGAGAGTAGCTTACTGGTTCTATCAGCAAGCTTTGCTTGGTGAGGGATGGGGAACAACATGATAAAGCAGATGAATTTCCTTAGGCTGGCATCTGGCAGGTGCATTGATTGGCATATCCTTTAGACTCAAAAAAGCAGCAGCAAGCAACTTAGAGATGGAGGGGGAAAAACACCCTGTGGTGGGAGACTATCTTTCTCCTACCTCATTGGCAAACCAGTTCATTTCAGATGTTCCTGGACTTGGTTTGCTCTTACAGATGTGACTTCAAACTGGTAGGGTAGAATAACAGCCTTGAGAGTTCCTTGATGAAACTGCATTTCTGTTCTGTGAGATAAAGAAAGCCCTGTCCAGTGCTGTGTTTCATGGGTTTCTGCAGCATGCCTGGAACGTAAATCAGAGCAGAACTTCTTATGCCAGAATGCTGTAGACAAAGTGTCAGAAATGGCATTGGTGCCTAGAATTACATGCCAGAGTTCTGCAGTTTTTTGTTTCTTTGCACAATGATGAGCTCAAGTGAAAAATTCTGAGAGTTGCAAACACCTCCGTTAAAGTCTGCAGGACAAGGCAACAGGAGAGCACACCAAATTGGGGTTTTTTCATTCTTTCTCCTTTCCCCCCCTCCTTTTTTTTTTTAAATCAGACAGACAACGGACTCAAGAGTACACCCAAAATCCTTGATGACATTTTTGCTTCCCTGGTGCAAAATAGAACTGTTACAGACTTGCCCAAGAAACCTCAAGGACTGACTATAAAGCCTACGATCATGGGCTTTGATACACCTCACTACTGGCTTTGTGACAACCGCCTGCTGTGTCTGCAAGATCCCAACAATGAAAGTAATTGGAATGTCTTCAGGGAGTGCTGGAAACAGGGACAGGTATCTCAGGCTTTTGCCCCTTTCAGTTGGTTTTTTTTTTTGCCCCTTTAATTGAAGTGCAGGTACAAACTTACTGCAATGATAAGCAACATTAAACCTTTGTAAAATGTGCTGCATATGAACACTGTTAAATCCTTGGAGAAAAGGATGTCTGTTTTACTCTTTGACATCAGTTTCTAAACATGCTGCTGAACTTGGGGCTCTGTAGAAGAAGCTGCCTCGTGGCTTGAAGTAAGAATGATCAAATGCCCAGCGTAATGCTGGTACAGCAGGCTGAGCATTTTCTTGTGGAAATGACAGTGTTCTCAAAGTGCCTGCCTTCAGTACAGTTTATGCATTACCTTTTTCTGGTTAGAATTAGAATTTTTGGTCTTCTTCTTCATAGCCTGTAATGGTGTCAGGAGTGCATCACAAATTAAATGCAGATCTCTGGAGACCGGAGTCCTTTAGGAAGGAATTTGGCCAACAGGAAGTAGATCTGGTTAACTGCAGGACCAATGAAATCATCACTGGAGCTACTGTAGGAGATTTCTGGGATGGCTTTGAAGATATTTCAAGTAAGTAGTGTGAATTTTTGCTCCAGTAGGTAAAATATTCAACAGCAGTGATCTTGCTCTAGCATAAATTTGCCATTCTTAAGCAGAGTAAAAGATGTTCTAGGCTTTGGCTTCATCCTGGACTGTGTGTCTGCAAAGTATTCTCACCCTGTAAGCTTGTGGGCTGGTGGAATGGATAGAAACTGTCAGCCCCACTGAGGCCTCTCCTTTGGGAGTATGGTTGGCTGCCCCCAGACTTTTGGGGAAGCATTCTGAGAAAGTTTGGGATCTTCCTAGCAACTTTTTTTCCCAATTGAGTGAAATACAAAAGAGCATGTGTAGGGTTGGTGCTCTCAAGGTAATTAGGTTCTGCTGGTTTAACTTGTAAGTGCCTTTTGTTCCTAAGGAATTAAAGTTCTTTTGTGTAAAAATGAGTTGAGGGGAGGTGAGCATGAGGCTTGGCCTTGTATTCACTTGTAGTGAAACTAACCTTTTTTCTAGGAGCATTAGTGCTTGCCATGGCATCTGGACAACATTCCTTTGTTGTGTGATGTGAACTTAGGGAATTTGGTACCCAGGGCAAGAAGAGCAGGAGTTGAAAGGCTCATTTACACCTTGCTCTTCTTGTCACTTGATCTTTGGAAAGATTTGGCTTTATCTCCAGCTACTCCAGCCTCAAATACAGAACAGCTGCCTGAGCTAAGTTATAGGAAGGGGAGCTGCTAACGGCTGCTTTTCTCGTTTGAAATCTCCTCTTGTAACACATTTGTCACAGCAGTAATACCCCACTGTGGTGTCAGATGACCTTGTGTGTCTTTGGTTCTACATAAATAGGTGTGGAATTTACATGATTTTAAACAAAGATAAGGATTTTGTTGCCTTGATCAGTTTAATTTTGAGTTGTACGACTATTAAAAACTAAGTTGTGTTCATATCTGACAACAGGTCGTCTGAGAACTGAGGAAGGAGAGCCAATGGTGTTGAAGCTCAAAGACTGGCCTCCAGGAGAAGACTTCAGAGATATGATGCCTTCTCGGTATGAATTACAAAGAAACTGTTCATCACTTGGGTGGTACACCCCAAAACAAGGGAATGTAGGAATGAGAATACTGTTAGGTTTGGACACCTGCTTCAGCTTTGTGAAGCAGTTGGTGATGTGTGAACCATTTTCTTTCCTAGAGATGCCTGACGTGGCTCGAAATGCTAAATGAGCTTTATGATCAGGTTTTATGTAGTTCATGGTATTTATTGCCAAGTAAAGCAAGTACCTAAAATTGCTAATGATTGCTTCAACTTTGGAAGCTTTCTAAAAGCCTTAGTCATTTTGAAAGCCTAAAGGTCAGTTGAAGTTAGTTGGGTTTTTTTTCCAAATATTTTAAAGCATTCTGACTTACTAGATTTGATATTGAGATTGTTACACAGGAAACAGCATTACTTGGTTTATCTGCTATGTTCCTGTGTCTTGTTTTGGTCATTCCTTTTCATGGTGTCCAGTAAACCCCCTGGGGAAAGCAGTATGGTTTCTTAACTGGAGAAAGCTTTTGTCACAGTCTATTTTAGTCTGTATCAGGTTTTTGGGTTGTTTTATCACTTCCTAACATTAAATTGTGCTGGATTACTTCAGGTTCGACGATTTGATGAAAAATATCCCCCTGCCAGAGTACACCAGGAGAGGTGGGAAGCTCAACCTGGCCTCTCGGCTTCCCAACTATTTTGTGCGACCGGATTTGGGCCCCAAGATGTACAATGCGTACGGTAAGGGGTTTTTCATTCTAAAGGTCATGTTGACTGCACATTCAAATTAAAATTTGCTGTAAAGAAAATGACTCCTTGCTGTTGCAGACAGTTAATCCCATTGATTTGAAACCCTGACTTTGGCTCACAGAGCATGATATGATTTAATAAAATGGGTATTGTCCAGATGGTTTCAAGCCAATACCATTCATTCCAGCTTCCAATCAATGTGCTCGACATGTGTTTACACAGCCTCTCTTTCCTATAGCTGGCCACACCTATTTGTTGTTCTGCTGCTTCTGGCTATATCATTTCTGTTATTTCTCTTCTTTTTTTGGGTTGTATCATTTAGCTTCTAAGTTCTTCCTGAGAAGTTCTTTCCATGGCTAGTTATCTGCTGTCAGCCAAAAGGCATTTAAAACTAAGCATCATCATGGCTGGCAAATACTGTAGCAGCTGCCTTTTAGAGTGAAAAAGAGACTAGTTCTAAGAATTCTTTATACTAAACTGCTATAGAAACTCTCTTCTAGCAGGACTTCAACGTGACTTTCACATACCATACAGACCAGGTGTAGATATGGATTCATCTGTCAGCTCAATGTGTGGGCCTGGAAACCTGATCACTTGGGAAAGCACCAACAGGAGGGGGCAAGGTCCTGGCTATAAAGTACAGTTCTGTACTGGCATCATGACAGTAAAAGCTCTCTGGTCTTCTGGTCTTTTCAGATATTGCTGCTGAGAGAGACATAAGGTTTGTTTCTGTCTTACTAATATACCTGTTACTCTATCTCACCTCTTTTTTGTTTTTGTCAGGATTAATAACACCAGAGGACAGAAAATATGGCACAACAAACCTCCACTTAGACGTGTCCGATGCGGCCAATGTTATGGTTTATGTGGGTATCCCCAAAGGCCAGGCTGATCAGGAGGAAGGTAAAGTCTTGCTTGTGTCCCGGGGCTGTTCTTTCTGTGGCTGGCGAGAAGGTCCTTTGGGGTAACTGCTCCTGTTTACCCTCGACAGAAGTGCTGAAGACCATCCAAGATGGTGACTCCGATGAACTGACAATTAAGCGTTTTACTGAAAGTCGAGAAAAACCTGGAGCTCTGTGGCACATTTATGCTGCTAAAGATACGGAGAAGATCCGGGAGTTCCTTAAAAAGGTAAGCTGCTCTAGCTCAAAAACCTCTCTTCTATCTGCGCAGGCTTGCCAAGGGGTACCTTGGACTTTACTGCTCCTTTCTATTCCAGTTGTTCTGCAAACAGTTGGACTTGAGTTGTATCCAAAACTTGTTGTGTGCCACGAATCTTGTAGGATCTCGGGGATGGTTACGAATTGAAGCTTGAAGTGATCCTGTGTGTGGGGATGCTGCTTTTGCCCACACCTCAGAGAGCACGTGCAACAATGTTACACAATGAACAAAAAAATCCCTGCTTTAGATTTAAGCAAAACCCCGGTTTAATAGTAAACTAGATCCTGCTTAGAAGCATGTGTGTCAAATACTCCTTGGAAATGTATGAGTAATATGTGGTGCATAAAATTCTTCCTTGTTCTCTTCCTTTTCCTACCTTTTCTTTCTTTTTTTTTTTTCTTCCTCGTACCTTTATAAGGTCTTTTGGATAAAGGGAAAAGCATGAGTTACTCTGGGAGTTAAAGGTTTAGTAGAGATGTGATACTGCATCCAAAAGGGCTTGTTTCAATATCGAAATTCACCACAAACGCTCCAGAGTTCTCAGTAGTTTTAATTCTGGAACTTCTTTGGTGCTGTGAAAATGGAAAGAGCTAATAGGTTGGTGTTCAAAAGGATAAATGGAATGATCAGAACAACTGTTGGCCTTGTCAGCCTGCCTGCTGTCTTGGGTGGAAGCTTAGAGAGGCTACAGCAGATTTGTTTAATATCAGCAAAGAACAAGTTTTATACTTGGAAAAAACATGACCAGAATTTAGTAAGTGTTAGCATTTTGAGTTAGGGCATCTGTGTCTCACACCTCTTCTTGGTCCCTTGTGCCTGCAGGCACGAGGCTCTCAGCAGCTTATCTTGGAGTAGAACCAAGCTGTTTTATCTCCTCCCAGATGCGTTGTTGAGCTGCAGTCCCAGGTGTAAATGATTCATGGCAAATTGGATTTACACTGGATCTTTTTTCAGATAATCTCTCCCCTCAGCCCTCAAATTTCTCTTTTCAAGTGCTTGTTGTGCCTCCCAGCCCCATAGCTCCTGAAAATCTCTGTCTGGGGCAGTGAGCACCCTGAGTAGTGCTGGCCTCGGGACAGACACCTGCTGAAAGCCACACTCAGTAGTTTCTTCCAGTTGCAAGCTGTAGTAATGTAAGACTACTGATCCCACGTATGATGGGGAACCCCTGTGAACACACACGAGTCACTTCACCCTTCTGTGTCTTCACACTGTAACTTGCATTTCCTATCCCCACTTTTGCCACGTCCCTGTGGAGCAAGAGGGACTGGGCAGTGATGCAGCCTTGGCAAACTAAGGGCTCTATAAGAATCCAAACCTTTCATTGTGTAACTCGTACACCTGAAGACACAACACAGGTCACTCTTACCTGGCATGTGTGCAGATGGGATAGCACAGATACACCCTGCCTGTCCGGTAAGGCCAGTATGTGGTAATACCTGTCATCTTGTGACTTTCCAGGTCGCAGAAGAACAAGGTCAAGAAAACCCTATAGATCACGATCCCATTCACGATCAGAGTTGGTATCTGGACCGATCACTAAGGAAACGCCTTCATCAAGAGTATGGAGTTCAAGGCTGGGCTATTGTACAGTTTCTAGGAGATGTAGTTTTCATTCCAGCTGGAGCTCCACACCAGGCAAGGCCCAGAGTCACTTACAGCCTGACCACTTGGGCAGACTTCTGAGCACAGAGCTAATGCTTCTTTGTTCTCTCTAGGTTCATAATTTGTACAGTTGTATTAAAGTTGCAGAAGACTTTGTATCCCCAGAGCATGTCAAACATTGCTTCTGGCTCACTCAGGAATTTAGATATCTGTCGCATACGCATACGAACCATGAAGATAAATTGCAGGTAACTTACCAATGCTCATGATGAACCCTGCCCTTCCTCACCCTGTCAAAAAAACCCACCAAAAAAACCCCAAACAACCCTCCCCAAATCCCTCGGGGTCCATCCACACAACCCAAGTTGCTTTCGTGTTCAGATCGTAGAGTCATGGAATGGTGTGGGTTGGAAAGGATCTTAAAGATCATCCAGTTCCAACCTCCCTGCCATGGGCAGGGACACCTCCCACTAGAACAGGTTGCTCAAAGCCCCATCCAACCTGGCCTTGAACACTTCCAGGGATGGG